>JAHLSL010000047.1:705428-739504 GCA_025920805.1 Petroica traversi | reverse complement strand
GGGGGCCCGGTGTCCCCTGAAACAGATGGTGACGGCCCCCTGGCGCAGGCGAGCGCCGGAAAGGCCCAGTCAGACGGGAGCTGCCTGCGGTGGGCTCACTACGGGCATCAGGGAGAGCCCCCCAGCATACAGAACCTCTCAAGCAATACCGAGCCCCTCAGCAGCACCGAGTCCCTCAGCACAAGTCCAGAACCAGAGGCTGCCCAAACTGCCCCGCACAGCCAGCGTGTGCCCCCTCAGCTGAGTGAGTGCCCAAGCCCCCTTCTCCCCTCCCTGGAAGATTTCAGTAGAAATACTAGAGCCATTGGCCAGTTCTTTAGTATTGGGATTGCCGACTGTTCATCCCCCGGGCGTCAACCGCCTCTCCTCACAGCATGTTTTTTCAGGGAATAAATGGGAGAAGGTTCACTGGAAAACCCAAAGCCACAACAGTCTCCTGTGCTATCGGACTTGTGCTGTGCTAGAACACTTCTGCAGGTACATCAGGGGCGGACTGTGAGGGATGGCAAAGGGAATGAACTTCCCAGGCAGATTTACGTGCACATCTCATAGAACAGTTTTGTTCATGGAGACGTCTACAAGGGCTGGGATATCCGTGTAGAATCCAAGCAGAGCTGCAGCCCAGTCCCAGGAAAACAGTAATGCTGACAGTGTCCAGTTCTGACCTGAGGAAAAGGAGTGAGGTCTGAGCACATGCTGCTGTGTCGGTAAGAACAGGAACAGTAACATCTGACTAAAGACAAGGTGGTGTCAGCCGTGTGGCCATTTGCACATTTTTGTTGTTCACCAAACCTTAGATCTTTTCAGTGTTCCTTGTGCATGTGTAGTTAAAACCTTCAGCGCTGGCCTTGCCTCCTCAGCTGTTCCCTCTGCCCTCACGCCTCTTCCTGTAGCTGCTCCTTTTGTACTCCTACCCTTTTCATACATCTCTGAGGGATTGGTATTTGTCATTTGCACAGCATGGAGCACACATCGATGATGCCTGTTCACACATTTCTGTGGAATTTCAGACCTGTGCCCTGCTATGCATTTAACTGGGTGGGGCTCCAGATGAAGCTGCCTTGATATCTGCTGTGTGATGAGGCTGTAGAATTAATTATTCTGTCAGGTCAGCCCTGGATATCTGTTGGCTGCAGTGGCTCCTTGACTGCTGGAGGAAAGCAGCTGACAAGAGCTTTCTTTATGGGAAACCCATGACACCCACATTATATCAGAATCCATTATAACATGTTCTCCAAACCTGAGCTTTAATTCTAATTTTTTAGCGTCTCAATATCTTCACTTACGAGAGAGGAATAGTGACATGTAATTATTCTATAAGCTTATCAGCATAGTAGATGATTTGGTTGACTTTTTGTCTGACACTAGTTTTATTCAAACATATATTTTTTTCTGTCAGTTAAGCTGTCTCTTCCTTTTTGGAATTCCAGCACAGGTTATTCTGTATCTACTGTAATTTTTATTGCTTGTTATGGGTATAATTTATTTTGATGCCTTTTTTTGAGCTTGAGTGGCCAAATAGCAGAATTCCACGTGAGGACAGTATAGTTGTCAAATATAGAAACCCAGACTTCTTTTAAAATGCAAAATTATCTCATATCTGAGGTTAATAAGTTTGCCAATGTCTGCTCACTTAGAGAACCTTTCTAATGTTACAAGAGTACGATTTTGAAAATGACTTCAATATCTGTTGAATGTTACCTTTAATTTTCCATATAAAAATTGTGACTAACACATATTTAGCTTCTTGAAACAAAAGGTATATGTAGCATTTCTTAGGATCAGACCTGGATTAGCAGCAGATGTTTATTGGTGTACTTCCTGTTCTTAACTGCTCCTCAGCATAAACAGGCATACAGAGGGCAGGAGGGCAGAGTAGAATGATTTCATTTGACTGGTTGAAATATTCTAAAATAATTTCCAGTCTCTCCTTTCACTTGCTTATGCATGAAAGACTCCACAGAGAAAAAAGCACTGCAGCTTTCCTCTGTTAGGACTCCTTCAGCCTGGTGTTCTGAGGCTGTGATTCCCAGTCCAAAGACAGTCAGAGTGATGTGTTATTAGACAGCATTAGTAACATTTTGAAGAGAAAACTAAACATGACAGTTGAGCAGATTTGCAACTAGAAGAGGAAAACATGAACAAAGTTAAGAAGCATATAATTGTGCTCATTCCCACCGTGACTAGCATAGAAATGATTTATTCCAAGTGGCTGCAATTGCATGCTTAGTCACTTCCTTCCCTGGCTTCAGCCTAATGCTGTTTTCTGCCATTTTCCTGCAAAGAGAAGTTTGTTCTCTTTTTCATCAAAAGTTTCAGATTTTTAAGCTTTTAATAATTCACTCAAGTCTTTTTCAATTAAGCAAGCTGTGGCAGCTTGTAGATATTCCAGTGCTGGTAGCCTGGTGTTCCTGAGAAGGCTCAGAATGTTAATTATGCTGACAGTCTCAGTTAACCAGCCTGTAATCAGCTGCTGCTTAGGCAGGGGTCACTCATCTGTGCCAGTAATGCTTGACTGGAACTTCATGATTTAAAAGAAAATAAAATACATGCAGGTATGTTTTGACTATTCCATTCAGTTTTTGTCTTTTCTCGTTGGGATGTCTGGCAGACAGAGCTCTGAAGCAACAACCACATTTGATTTAAATGCTCATCTTTTAATGTATGCCCAAGATAATTGTCTTAAGTTAAATGTGATTAAATAAATTAAAAAAAAAAAAAAGACCATACAACCAAACCCTGGCATGTTCAGGTGATTAAAAAAGTGCAACAGACTCCCATATAATTAATTAATAATAATAATTTTTAAAAAATTCTGGGTTCCTGCATATTTATTTTGGATTCTGTTACAATGTGCTCTGCTGTTTATTAAAACTGTCTCACCCAATGGATAGGACAGCAAACAAATGACAAGCCAACTCAAAGTTACTTGTATAAAACAGTGTCTGCAAACTGCTAATTGCTGGTGGACACAATGCTGTAGGGTAGAAGAGAGGAAGCTAACATGAAGAGAATTGCAGTTTTCACTCTTTCTTCTCGTTTTTTGTAGGAATGAGGATAGGTGTGGTATATTCTGTGTTTTGTAAATCCTTCGATCCAGCATTCTGTATCTCCTACGTAGGTAGGAGGCTTAAAAGTGCCTTTTGCTCTTGCAGCAAAAGTTGTATCCAGAAGTGGTTAGAAAGCAAGAAATGCTGCACTTGATAACCAAGCAGAGCCTGTGGCCAGCCCACGTAGTGGAGACACAGGAAGAGCTGAGCCTGAGTGAGTCAAACGCTTCATTTTGTGTCCCTCAATGGTAACAGGAGCTGGGAGAAAATAAACACTCACAAGCATGGGCTCGGTTTTAAACCCTTTCTGCCTCCAGGCAGACAGAAAGCAGGGGCACCTCCATCCATGTGCTCTTACAGGGAGCCTCTTTTCTCACAGATCCATCTGTGACAGGAAGATCCTCTCTGTGTGCCATAGGGAAGTGGAGTGGCGGCTTGCTTTGCTCATCCAGCATATGTTTGTGTCATGGTTAATTTGTGATTTAGACAGATTGACCGGATTGAAATCCAGAGCAGGCATAGACATGTGCCAATAGAATTAACACAACAAAAATGCTTCCTATGGCCATTTCTGCTGCTCCGAGTTGAGCAGTTTCCCATGCTCCTTTGTAAGTCTGGAAACTTCAAGGAAAGGAATGTGCTTTATTCTCTCAATGTGGGACTAATAAGAAGCCAAATTGTAAGAGAACTGTGTACAAATCTAATATACAGAACTACTGTAAATAGAGTGGCACTACAATGTTATTTCATTTGCCATTCATAAGAAAAGTAGGAAAGAAGAACTTTTCAGGAAGAGCCAAATATACCTTTGTTTTTTTCTTTGCATCACCAGTACATCTCATTTCAGCTGTACAGTTTGTTCCATACTATGATAATTGAACCCCCCAATACAATTCCTGAGCGATTCCTAAGGAGATGTGCCCTGGTGCTGTTCAGGTGCATAAAGAGTTCGCACAGGGTATTTAGTAAAAGCTAAAATACATTGAAGTCTCATCTTTCAATGTAAAAGCCAGGAAGTAACTAACAGATGGTAGAAAAAGAAAAAACCAAGGTACTGTATGGCCACGTTACCGAATGAGACCTGTCTCTTGTGAAGATCTTTGCAGTTTCCTTTAAAATTCCCAGGACATGCCACTCCGAGACAGAAAGCTGGACAGGATCCAGTGCTGTTATCTGACATAGCAATTTCAATGTTCTTCTCAGTGCAATTTAAAGTCAAGTAGAAATACACTGTTGAATTGAGATACTTGTAAACGGATAAAAGACTTGGAATAGTATCAGAACACCACTGCCTCAGAGTATTTCCAAAAAGAAAACTATAAGTGTCATTAAATGCATTTGCTCCTTACGTAAATACCAGGGTGTGTGGAATTCTGTATCAGATACTTTCTGATCAAAATATTAACATTTTAAAGAAGTCAGTAATTCATGTGCTCATGTAAAGACATGATATTAATATTTCACCCTTTCATAAACACAGAAACATGAGAGAAACAGTGAGTGCCAGCCTCTGTGACAGTTGAGCTGCAGACTTCTTAATTTTATTAAAACAAAGTTTTTCCCAAATCCAGCTTTAGAAAAGGTTTCCAATAGCTTGTTACTGCTGAGGTTGTTCACAAGGTTCAAATTTGATTGTGATGGTTTTTATACCTTTAGTGAGAACTGTACAGCCTCCTTCTGTCATTGCCCATTCCTAATGTGGTGGGAATTGCCATAGTTCTGACAAAGTTCAGACTTGGATCTTCTGCTTGAGAAAGAAGATTATATCAGGGATGCCGAGAACGAGAGAATTCCTGAAAAAAAAGACTCTCTGTAGGGTTTTTTTTCAGTCAAATGACTTAACTGCTGACACAATTAAATATTGTGTGAGTGTGGTTCAGCTGCAGAATTTCACAATGGGAGAGTATTCTCCATTGGTATATTTCTCTCTCTTTTTGAATATTAAATTTCAGATCATATCATGAACTAATACAATATGCTACATGCAAAGATCAAGGGCTGGAGAGTTGCTCATCTTTTTAAGTCTGTTAAAATTAGCCTCTTACATGTTCAGCATTTAATTTCACAGGTATGCCAGTGACCTTTCTTCTGTTGCTGTTCTTTTCAGCTACTGGAGTACTTCTCGACTATTGGGGTTTTTATTTTCAGGTGCTTCTCGAGGACATTTGTATTCTTTGCTTAGGTTGCCACTTACCTGGTATTTTTTACTTTAGGTCACTTGCAGCAAAAATGTATGAAATGCCTTATGTCCCACTGTGCCTAGAATGTATTTGGGAAAGAGTAAATGTTTTTAGTGCTTTATAAGTTTGCAGCCTCTGCCACGTTTTGCTGCTGTTTGTCTTTTTCTTTCTGCACAATTTGCCTGGCGCCGCACGCTGCTGCCTTGTCAGAGGCTGGCTCCAAGTGTCCTGCATGTCCGTGCTGCCTTATTTTACTTGCCACAATTTAATGCAAAAGCAGCCAGCAGCAGCAGCAAAGGAATCTGCTTTGTTTCAGTTCCCATTCTTTCCATTGTTATCATTCAGCAAAGGCAGAAACCACATAGGAAAGCATTTATGAATTCATTAGAGAGTTTCTCATCTTCTCAAGCCCAAACGAATTTTAAAATTATGGAGAGCTTTACATATCATTTTATGGAGTGATAGACTGTTTCAGCACTTTCCAGGAGTGCTGCTGAACAGGAGGAGCAGTGGGTTGGATAGGGATATGTATGGCAGAGCAGCAGTGTCCTTCCACACCTATGGACGTGTCTGTCAGAGGTCATTAGTAGGAACTCACTGGTCAAGTTTCATGGTTTAACATGACAGTTACTGGGTGTATGTTTTGCTGATTTTCATTCTTTCTGGAATTAATTACTGTCTCTGCTTGTCTCTGATTTGTACTTTACATGATAAGCACAGAGGTCAGAAGTAAATCTTCCATGTAGCCACTGTTTGGGTAGGTTTACTCCTGATATTCAGGGTGATTCATCTGTCATATTTTATACTGATTTCATTCATGCATTTTGAATTTGAGCATAATAATTCCTTAAGAGCTTGTGAGTATGCATTAAACATGCTTGTGTGTGCTGTAGGTAGTGTCTTTAGAAGACTGATGAAATCTGAAATGCAAATACTCTGTTTTCTTGGAGTCTAAGACTGTAGGAGTTGTTGTTGGCTTTGAAACAAAATGAATAAATGGGAACTCACTATAAAGTGCTGCTGCCTCTCCTGAATTTTGCCATTACCTTTATTTAATGGAATAGGTTTTGACATCCATCAGGCAGCTGTACTGGCTTCTTTCTCTTTACTTCCTCACAAAAGGGAATCATTTTATGTGATGAAAAAGCAGTATGACTCTTCTGTTAAACGCAGTCTGCATGCTGAAGTCAGAAGCCACGAAAACAGTGCACAGCTGAAATGTTCTTGGCTCTGGTACCACAAGGGGTGTATCTTGTTTAGTCTAAACGTACTGCCGTGACAGATGTTCTTCTCTTGTAGGTAGCTGTCCCTCATGCTGTTGAATGTCTTCGTGAAGGGTTAGGGAGACAGGCTCTAATATTGTGTCTCCAATCTGCATCTCTGGTAACTTGCAACTGAAGCAGGTAACCTACGTGACATTCTAAAGGGGAGCTTTTGTGTCTCGTTATTCTGGATTAGTACTCCGTGGGGAAAGAGACTGAGACAGACAGGTTATCACCACCTTTGAAAAGTCCCCCCATACCAGTAAAAACTCTTGCTTGCAAGGTTCATTTCTGCAGAGTAGATGAGAATAGAGGATGTAGTGTTTCACCTTTCTCAGCCCCTTCTTCGTCCCTCAGTTGAAGGGCAGTTTAACTTGTTTGTGTTTACCCCCAGTGCACTGGTGTATGAGTAATTCCTGTGTGTGTCCATGGACTGGTCCAGTTTGTCAGGGCCTTCAGGTTCATCACAGCCTCATGACAGTGCTGTTCTGGAATCTGCTATGTCTGCTAATCAGTAAATAATCCAAGTGGAATCACTTTCTAATGCACAAAGAAGTCATTAAACATCCCCATGATCTTTAATACAGGAGTTTCACTATAGCAGACAAGGGACGTGTCTTGATTTTTGGAAGATTGTTGTGTGTGAAATGTTATTGCTCTGGAAAAAGATTACAAGGGAAATGCAATAATCTTTTTATCCAGGTCCTTGAGATTGCAATTTAGTTACAGCTGAAACAATAATGGATGCTTGTGACACAAGTCCACGGGGACAGATGGGACCCACGCAGGGGTGCTGAGGCAGCTGGCAGAGGGGCTGCCCAAGCCCCTTCCCATCATGTCCCAGCAGTCCTGGCTGACTGGGGAGCTCTCAGGTGATGGAGCTTGGCCAGTGGGACACGCATCTGTGGGATGGGCTGCAAGGAGCAGCAGGGAGCTGCATGCCTGGCAGGTGTGGAGTTCAGCAAGTGCTGGGTCCTGCCCTTGCGTTACAGCCCTGCTCTCATACGTGGGATCTTCCATGGTTTATAATTAGGCAAACATTTTTGAATGAATTAAGAAAAAAGAAAGATAACAGCTTTGATTTGAGGCACTGAATGGTTAACCTTCCTTCTCTTATTTCTTCTCTGCCAGATAAAACTCCCACCACTTCAGTGTTGCCATGCAATAAATTTATTTTGTTGGATTTTTTCCTTCCTTTGACTTATGATTCATTGAGATCAAACATCTGTTAAATTGCACTTTTAAAAATTTTGTTTATTATTTTTCTATGCTTGATATTTTGAGGGCTGCTTGAAAAAATTGGCTTTTTTTTCACCAGGCTAATCCTAACTCGTATTTTCTACAATTAATTTTATTGAGAGAAATGCAAGTTTCAAAAATGTTGTTTGGGGTGTTTTTTTGATAGACAGCAGGCAAAAGAATGTATTTGCTGTTGAGTTTGCATCCTCAGGACATCTACCACGTAAAGCTCCTCTCCTCAGGTTTTTTTTTTTCTTTCTGTCTTGGGTAGAGTTTTTTAAAAGCTGTTGTTTCATTTTTCTCCTTTCCCATGCCTGCACCCAAACGACCCTGCCCTAAGAGCCCTGATTAACTTAGCTGGGGTAAAGAATGGCACAGAACAAGTAAAGAACAGCTGGACTGAGAGGGATCAAAGGAGGATGGTTGGCAATTCTGGATTGTAGGCATGGTGGAATTAGGGTAGAAGGGCATAAATCCAGATACTACAAAGGCAAAAGCACAGGAGAAAGGAAAGAAAGGAGACTGCTGAATCTACACGAGTATTTTTGGAAGAAAAGTAAGGCAGGATTTCTGATAGTAAAAACAGAAATCCACTTCTTAACACCAAGAAGTCATGATTGTTTTAATTGTTATCAGCTTTAACGAAAAAGTCTCGTTCTTGTAAATGAGAAACTTGGGCAGTTTAGGGGAGAAGCTTAGGAAGGAACTCTCTCAGGGTTTGCAGTATGAGGGGAAAATTCATGCAAGGATTAGAACTGGAATAGGCACCTTCAGGAAGGGATGAGAGCTGTGGAGAAGGATGTGCTCTTGAATTGGTCAGGAGACTTCTTGGATAGAAAGAGACAAATGGCTTTGGGACAAGGGACAGGTCTCAGAAAATACTGTCTTGTCTTGAGACCCTGTTTTCAGTAATCATACAAACAAAAGCCTGTTTGCACACTGCAGAAAGGCTCAAGGCCCTTCCTAATTCTGTCCTATGTCCCCAGGATCTCTGATAAAATAGAAGGGCTCTATTTATTAGAGCAGTGCCAGGATCCAGGCAGTACAAAAGTATCAGTGCCAGGTGCTGCCCTTGGGACACAGTGACCCCGTGCACCACACCAGACTCAGGGCAGAGGGACCAGAAAGCTGCCCAGTGGGAAGGGGCCTGGGGTTTATCCTTTGGATCTCAGCACCTCCTAGCAGTAAAGCATTTCCAGGGTGATGGGGACAAACAGTCACTGTAATGTGCTTTACCTCATTTAGTTTAGGATAAAAGTGCAGTTGGGGGAAGTTGTCACTTCCCAGGGAGGTGGTGGGAGTCCTTGGATGTATTTGACTCAGGAAATGTTCTCACATCGTTGCTACCATGAACTGGCAGTGGCTGATGTTGCACTTCGGTGCAGTGCAAATCCAGCTGTGATCTGCTGCCAGACATTTAACCAAGTCTAACATTTTGATAGTTCAATATTCTAGTCATTATTTCCTCTGAACAGCACTGCTGGTATGATTGTTGTATAATAATTGAAGTGGATGTGTTTGGTATTCTCAGATACTCACTGGTTGTTGATTAGGGCTTTATATAACACAGACTAGAGAATAGGTTCTGGTGGCCTTTCCCTGTTGGGAGGTCATGTAATCTTTCAGTTTAATGAAACCATTTGGGTATACGGAATAAGAGAAAATCAATTTTTGAGGTATTGATTGGAACAAAATTCAAAAGGTCAAGTATAATGCTTGATCTTGTAGTCTCTGGCTTAATACTCTTTTCAGGTAGGCATTAAGTATTAGGCTTGGCTGCTCATCATGGATCAGGATCATGAAATAGAGAATGAAATGCTGTTGAAGTCAAGAGTAGCTGGCTCTCTGCATTTAGGACCACTGAATGGGGAGTATTCAGGGAGTAAATGGTTCTGGTTTTATCAATCTTCAACACTTGCAAATGAATCTTCAAATTCTAACACAAGTTTTTTAGGTCTTTAGTTGGCTAGAGCAGAGTCTGGACACAGAAAGGGTTAATCCCAGCCCTATGAGTTCATGGTATAACTGGAAAAAGAGATGACAGATGTTACCCAAAGATAACACAGGAAGAGTGACAGATATGGGAGCTCTTTTCAGAGCTGCTCAGACTGACTTTCTGTACAGCTTGATGGTTTGACATAATTGATCCATATTGATTTCATTGACAAGTTCAGAACAGTTGCTGCCATTATTTAATTAGTGCTCTGAAGCTATTGCAGCAGACTGAAAGCACATGCAGCAGTTTCATGCTGTTGGAATCGTAATGTTTCACTTCCACAGTGTTTCATCCACTGATAAATCAGGGGAACCTGCCAGTTCTGCCTGAAGGGTGGCCTTAGCACAGATAGGAGAAGAATATTTGACAGCAGGCAGACAATTAGAGGAAGAGGAAAACCTAACTGTGCTTTGAATCTCTGTTCTTGGTGTGTTTACATCTTTGATTCAAAACATCGTCCTACATTCTGTGATGATAGATTTTGGAGAGATTTCTTTGGAATCACTGAGTATTTAGTAGTGCTTTATTAGTGCTTTTGTTTTCAGAGCTATAACTGTATTTATGGAATGAAGCAAGCATTTCTCTGCCCATCTTCACTGTTTTCCTTCACAGTAACACATAAGGATGTGAGCCTGTTTCTTATATTGGTATGGAATGTTCATCTCTAGGAGTGCACACCTCCTAGGGTCCTACCCTCCATCACAGTGGGTTTCTTCTCCCCTAGTCAGGGTTATGGCAGTGGACAACTTGGGAGGTAGAAAGGCAAGCTTCTTCAGCAAGAGAAATTGTCTGGCTGCAGTGTAACACTGGACACTGCAGGGAATGAGTTAAACTTCAGTCCCAAGTCTTTAAAATCCTGTTTATCCTGCAGCGAGAAAAGGTTCTTCTCTTTAAGGGAAGTTAAAATTGTTCAGTGGGAATAAAACTTTTATGGCAGAAATTGTTCCCTGAGGAAGAATGGAATTATAGGAACACAGACTTGCCTGCCAGTCTGGTCTCTGTGGGAATGACACCTTGTATAAACAGCATTTGTTCCTTTCTGAGTGTGTATTAAAGTGATATCTTTGGACACTTGTGGTGATAGAACTCTCAGACCACAGCCAAATTGCCTCCCACAGTGGAAGGTATTTGAATTGAAATAATTAGAAAAGTTCTGTTAGAAACATTTTAGTCGTGGGGTTTTGCTATTGCAGCAAAAGGTAATTCATTCCTTGGGACTACAGAAAGGTATTTACTTTAAAATCAGTTGGAAAACTGGATTTAACTAATACCTAATAAACACAGAATTAATAAAAACTAATGCATATACAAAACAGTCTTAATTGATTACACACATTGCATTAGCACTTTTAGATGACATTGAATTTTAAAATGTGTACTGTTTGAATGCATTCATCCCCTGAGATTGCAAGCAGCTCAGTACTACTGCAAAAATAAGACACACTGGTAACAATAAAAGAAACCTGTGATTTTATTGTTTTGTTTAGATTCCAAAAATCAGAGGTGAGGAACGAGACAACTGTGTTCATAGATTTTATTGGTAAATTCCTCATCTGCCTCAGTGTGACTGAGTTAATAACAGCTAAATGGTTTGATGCTGAAGTGAGGGAGGGAGGGTGCTTTTTCTTTCAAGGAAGATGGTATAATATAAATCATATAACTTACTGATGATAAAAAAATCAGCTTTAAATGCTAGCCGTGCTAGCACAATTTTTCAGGTTGGTAGTCCTGAATAGAACTGGCAGCAATCACCCCGGCACACTCGTGTCTGCTGCTGAGGCCCAGTTATTAGTGCAGTGTGCCTGGGGGGCTGGACAAACTCTCTTTGCCTGAAGGGATGCTGCATTTTCAGGGTATTTAAACTGCTGATTAGGGAAAGGAGGTAAGCTGAGCTTCACTCTTCTTCCACTGTTCTGAAATGCCAGTTCCTCCTGTAGTGTCGTTCAGAGCTGTGAACAAGCTTCTCTGTTCAACTAATACAGGCTATATGCTGTTAGCTTTAGGTAGGCTCTAAAGGAAATGAAATAATATATGGGTTTTTTCTGCTGTAATAGAAAGGCATTTTTGTCTACTGCTCTGACAAGTTATCATTGATTGAATAACTAATATCATTCCTCTAATAGCCAGAGAAATGAAATTTTGTGTTTTGTATCTTCCATAGAAGCTAAGATGCTCTGAGAAATCTGTGTCACTTCAGTGAGCAGCATTCCTTGAATCCTTCAGGGCCCAGATGGCACTGGCTGCGATCCTTGGCTGGCCAACCCAGCCCTCCAGTGCTGATTCCCCACTCGGGGCCAAAGTCAGATTTTAGTAGAAATGGTTGCAGTTCCCTACAGTGTAGAAGAACTTAATGAGGTTTAGGATGCCAGATTTCAAGTCTCCATTCCTCAGTTACTTCTGTGTGTGTTATGACTGTATCCAACTCTATCATTGTGTAGTCTGGAAACTTTGTTCTAAAGTAGCCAGCGATTTTTGAGTGCATGATTCCTGCCATAGGGGCTGGAAGTTAAATGATAGGAGAAAAACCCAATCATTTAATAGAAATAAGCTTGTAATTGCATTTTGTGAAGTATTTGAAATACTTGAAAATATTAGCCTTGGTCTTTAGCATTAACTTTGATGGACAGAAAAAGAATACAAATATTTCACTCCTTCCAAATTGCCATCCCAGGGTCAAAACATGAAATCCAAGTTGCAGGAATGTTACTGATTGATCTGAGATGTTGAACTTCAGAAATAGGCTGTAAGAGGGCTGTTCTCTACTCTCTCCCAATTCCCACATCTCGATGTGAATACAGTGCAATATCTGTTAAGGCCAGTATGAGCTGTATTGAGGATTTCTCTTTGTCAGGAGATGCCTTAGCCAGGCACAGCAAACTGCATTCGCATCTGTTCATAGGCACATCCCCTGCGTGGGTTACAGAAACACTTAGATTCACAGTTGGGTATTTCGGTTATTGATTAAAAAAATACCATGTCTGAGGTGCTTGTTTCACAATCATTTTGTAGGTGTACTTGGAAGGCCAAGGAAAATGCACTTTTCAGAGTGCCTGGCATAATATGGTTGGTGTGATGGCAAAACCATTAGCACTGGTAGATTTTGTCTTCATAGCTGTTCAAAACAGGAATTCTGATGTGTGAGGATATTTGTTATCAAACTAAGACATACTTGGGTAGCATCTAGAAACGTGCTTTCTGCTGACACTCAGGATTCACGTGGCAAAGATTGAAAATCTTTGTGGTGTGTACACTGAATACTTCTACAGTGGCATATGCATTTTATGAACTGTGAAGAAGAAACCTACTACATTTATTTTGGTGGAAAAGATCCAGAAGAATGAAAATATCTGTATCATGTCTTTAGTAATTGACATAGTTGTTGAAAATATGCTGTTTCTCTGGCTTCATTTACTATGGATTATTTTAGTTCAGTGTAAGTTTTAGTTAGTGTGCTATGTTATTGTTTAGTTTAAAAGAAGGAGACTTTTGTAGCAATCTTCAATATTTCAATATGAAATTTTCAAAGCAGTGCAAGTGATTTAGAACCAAATTTATGGACTGTGATGACAAATCCAGTAGCTAAGGCTTGTTATCCTCCCAGAGTTTATTTGTTTAACTGGAATAGTATCGGATCAATCCCTCCTTCTTTTGCATTTTAATCATCTGACAGTCTATGTGACACCTCCAACAAAAAAAACCAACAAAAGGGAGTTCTTAGCTTTGCTTTGAAGGAAGAAACACTGCGCTACCTGACCTATTCTGTCTGGAAATGAGACCTGGAAGCAAGAGGCACAGGCTGAAGCCATGTCAGGCTGAGTGGTGTGATATCCTGAGACAGGTGTCTGACCTCTGAGTGAGGAAGGAAATTGGATGCACTGTTACTTTCTTCTAACAGCCTCTTGGTAGCTATCTTTTTGTGTATCATTTTCTAAATTGCCCTCTGGGAACTGTTTGTGTTCTCCCTATTGGTTGATTATAGAGGGGATGTAGTCTGCTATCTCTAAACAGCCTCCAGTTTTGTGCATTGAAGTTACTTGGAGAAATTCAAATGGGTGTCTGGATCCAGCCTGAAATTTCCAGTACAGCAGGCAATACTGCATTTAAGGATTAATTCAGTTATGCCTCCACTCAATACAAATTTTAGTTTAAACCCTCTAGCTGTTTTGAAATGTAGTTTGAAAATGCTGCAAATTGAAGGGGATTAACAAGATGCACATGGAATTTGGGACAAACATTCAGAAGGGGCTCCCACTGTTTGGTATGTGATGAACATGAGTGTGACCTATAGGTAATGTGTTTTTCAGCACACAGTTCCTGGTAGTCTGCTTTTCTTTCAGATGGTAGCATTGAGATGTGATTAGGAATTCCAGAAGACACACCTGTAACTGCCATGTGTTTTTGCTTCTTGTGTTAGGTAGCATCTTGAATTGGAGGGAAAGGAAAGAGGAAAAGAGAAGTGTCTGTGAAAAGTTACAGTTCATGGAAAACAGTGGAGCTGCGGTCCTGGCTGATTCCTGTTTGCCTCATGCTGGAGGAAGTGAAGGAGTCAGAAGAGATAGAGCTCAGGCAGTCTTGCAGTTCCCATCTCTTCATTCCTGATGAGACCTGCGGGGGTGAAGAGAAGGGGAGAACACCAAAATTTATCAGCTCTCCGAGCATGGGATTTGGCCAAACATTTTGTCACAAACAAAATATCTGGCTAAAGCAGCATTTGTTTGTGAATTGTTCATGAGCAAGCATTCCTCTTCACTTATCTATTATTAACGTTGACATAGTTTGTGAAACAAATGTTAGCCCTTGGCATAAACTGTTTGCTTGAATTATTTGCAATTTATTGTTGATGGCGTGCTGTTGCTCACCTGGGTCACAGAGTATTGTTTCTGCTTTGAGGTTCAGTGACTGAAGACTGGTGAATTATCTGCAGGTAGCAGTGAGACACAGTTTTATTCACTGCAGCTGTGGGTTTGTACTCAGAGGTGGATGCCAGCCCTGGCTCATCTAGGCCTAAGGTCAGCCAATTGTGCTGCTCATTGCCAATAGGTGGGAGCACATCATTTGGGAATTACCAGGGTATATTTTTTCTGTCCTATGTACTTCTAACCTTTCTGGCTGATTAATGTCAGAGATGGGATCCTGAGCAGTGGGGACCTGTGGTCTGATTTCTTACACTTGTTCTTGTATTTTTATGAAATACCAAACACTTGTGTGTGTATCTTTTTTGGCTGTGGTTGGGTACAACATAGCCCTAAATTAACTGGGACTGATCTTTTGGAGATCTGAAAAAGCACTGCACATGGGAACAAATATCATACATGGGGTCGTTTTATGGTTTGCTTCTGTATCAAGTGGACTGTTCTGATGAACTGTGGCAAAAAAGTATTTTTTGTTCACTTTACCAGTGTAAACTAAGTGAATGGCTCTTTTTGGACCTGTATGGTAGCAGAGAGAAAGGCATATGAAAATTCAGTGACTTGGGAAGTTTGGGAAATAGGGAATAATAATAATTTATATTTTTTAGTGATTTTCAGTATAGTTTGGAGTAGCTGAATAGAAAGAAAAAAATTAGGAACATACTAAAGATACTGCATTTATTCATTTGAATCTTTGATATTTATTTTTGAAGACATTCCTCCCTCTTGTCAAGGACTTCCTCACATCAGTCTATTTCTAAAATCAATTATTAATGCAGGAGATATATATATATATAAAAAAATATAAATATATATATAAAATGCAGTCCTGTACACAAATAGTAGACTTCTCTGCATGACAGTAGATTTTCTATTGTTGTGTAAAACTGTGAGGAAAAAGAGGGGAAAATATAGTAAAAATACAACATCATTTTAATGGCACAATGAATTTGTTTATCTATTCATATGTGTTATAAGTAATTGGAATTTTTTATATGCTACTATTTGCATTTTATAGTGTACTCTTGTAGGCAATATCATTAACACAACTCCAACTACTATTATTGAGCAACGTAAAGCCATATTTTAGTGGTTATATCATCACAGAGCTCTTTCAAAAAGAGTTTTTCCACATCTTGGAATTTTGTTTGAGCTTCAGATGAAAACCATATGTATATAGATTAGAATGAATGCTTCAACAACACTGTATACATTGTTTTAGTTATTAAAAAAATCTGTATTTAAGAACAAAACCGAGGAACACCTTCTTAAGACAAAGAGATGATTACAGAAGCAGAGCAGGAGCTGACATTAGCTCAGTAGTTCTGTCCTGCTGGTTTCCAGGGCTGCCTTCACTTGGCTGCTGGGAGAAGGTGAGGAATCTCTGCTCTGTTGGTGTGCAAAGCTTTACTGCACTCAAAGCAGTCTGCTATGCTACTGCTTATTTGATTGGACTTCTTCACACTTAAAATTGGAAACTTATTTGATGTGTTTTCCTGGCTTGAGGCTTTTACAAAAGAATTGCTCTTTAGCTTGGGTTCTTAGGAAAATGAGGCTTAAGTGATTACATTGCTGACTGTGGGCCCCCTTGGTAGACATCCCCAGCAAGTCCCACTGTGGGGAGGCTCTGCTCATTCCTCAGAGGCCTGTGCAGTCTTACACATGGTTCTAAGAGGAGTCAAGATCCCGTGTACTAAATGTGAGTTGGTTTTACTCTTGATAGGTTTTGAATTTCACATTGTGTTACGTTGTCTCCTGGGGGTTTATTCATATCTTACCCTGTAAAATGCTATGGTAAGAAAAAGCGTCTGAAAATAATGTGGGGAACATTTTTGTAATTCTCAATGTACTAATGGGCGCTCATAGAGGATGAGTAGATGAGCCTTGAGGCTTCATAGAATACATGTGTTCTCCCAGGTATTCTGCACTGCTGAGGTGATGAATTGGTCTGACTGCAGCAAACACGGGATCCCTGTCCGTTACCTGCGGCAGTGCCGGAGCGTTGTTAGAGCACCAGTCAGCTGAGCTGCAATCCCAAGGGTAAGGGTTAGAAAGCACTCTGCACCTGGAGGAGTGTGCTGCTCTCCTCCTTTCACATACTCTGAATCTCCTCCTGTTACCTTAAATCCAATGAGTGAGGAAGCAACAGCCATCCTCTGGCCCACGTGACAGGACTGTAGTGAGGCTTGGCCATGATCCTTCCTCTGCAGGGCTACAGCCTTTGGCTTCAAAGGGAGGAGAAGTGGGGCAAGGGAGGGTGTGTGTTTTCAGGCTGCTGTTCATAGTGTTACCTGACTTTGGTGGCTTTTGTGGATACAGAACTAGTAAAACCTGATATCCTACTTAATTCTCACCCTTAATTGGTATGCTAGAGGTGCATCTGAGACCCTTTGCAGTACACAACAACAGGGATGCATCTAGAAGGGCTCTGCACGAACAGAGTTTGTCACATACCCTGAAGAGGCATTTTGGGTGACAGGAAACTGCTACTGGCGTCTCCTTGAAGTCACCAACAGCATCAGGATCCCCAGATTTGTAGGCTCACTCAGTACTTCACAGGGGATATGCAGGGCCTGCTGCAGTTGCAGACCTCCCACAATAAAGGATGAGGCATGACAGAAACCTTTTATTGTCCTTTTTTACATTTGACAAACTTAAGGCAATGGAATGGCCCAGACCGTGTGCTCTGAGATCTTTTGCAGTTCCTGAGATGAAGGGATGCAGGTTCATGTTTGGAGGGGGAAAATCCTACATGAAAGACCTCCAGGGTGGGCTCTGTCTCTTAAAAGATACAAAGTCTGTGAACAGGGGATTAGTAATCAGAGGAATTCAGGGACAAAGAAAGCTTAGGGAAGAATTGAAAAGAGAGAATTGTGATTTCATAGCAGATGTAATGAAGGTAGCAAAAGAGAGGCCATGCTGAATGTAATCAGGCATTGATTCCCTTTGGGGAGTGACAGAAGTGGCAGCACTGCCAGGACTCTGTGCCAGTTCCATCCATTGCCAAAGTACCCATACAGCTGCTGTTTGGAGATAGCATTTCCCTGGAATGTGCCATTTGCTTTTATTCCTGGGAGTGGGGAAGTGATTGCTAGTTTATTTGAAATCCATCAATGTAAAATGTATTGTAAACAAAGGCTGCACACGCTATCATGGTACATTTCCCCCCATGTTATAGTCCCTGAATAAACATCTACACCCTCCTACAGATTGTTCAGTGGAGGGGCCGTACATGAGTGACTTGTGGCATACACCAGCTTCTTGCTCCGAATAATAAGCTAAATTAACTTAATTGTGTAGAAAAACACATTATTTATGCTGGCTTAGAATGAACCAGCTCAGGCCTTAAGGGAAATGTCCTGTTGTATCTCATTGGCCACGAACAGCCCCAGTGTGAGCTGGGGATTGCGTGGTGCATTTGTGCCACCCCCTGAGCACTGAGCTCTCTATCTATCTGCCTGTCTGTCTTCAGTTCTGGGGAAATGCCTCTGCCCCCCTGTACCCTCACACCTATTGCTGGGGATGCAAGTAGAGCTTCCTCTGTGATGTGAGGAGGTACTTGGGCAGTCAGGCCCTTCTTCTGTCTCTCAGACATTGTATGTGAAACAACTGAAGAGCCTAATCTAGGACAGGCGAAAAGAAGTTTTAGACCAGGAGTTTAATCTTCAAAAATCAGAATACAGAACCAGGCTGATTCTGAACAGTAGGGTAAATAATTAGTCATAATATTAACATATATTTCCATTCCATGTTTTTAATTGTAATGAAAACCCAAGCTCTTCAGCGTGTTCTGCTGGGGCAAAACAAAAGTTAGGAGCAAGAAAAACCAGGAGATTAAAATCTTGATGTATTTGCAGGCATAGAGACTCAGTTTCTGTCACTCAGTGGATGAGTTAGCTCTAATCATCTAGGCCAGCTGCTCTACATTAAGCTACACTAATCAGGGTAATGTCTATTAAAAATACTGCAAGATATATTGTAGAAAATTTAGCTTTAATAAAAAAGAGAATGAACATTAGGTTAGGTCTTTGAATTAAGTTAAACCCAAACCTCCCCCAGTTTTTTTGCACCAAAACAGCAAAATGTTCTTAAAATGCACACATCTAATTGATACCTGTACACTGCTAACATTTCTAGTTTAGCCTTGGTCCAGTGTGAAACATGGGCTTTTCTTTGGCTAAACAAATGCTTGTGTCTATATACTAAGGCAGTACTGGAGATTTAAAGCTAATGCGTTTATGACAGAAAATAAAATTAGAATTAGCTTTATGAGCAGAATTTAAGCATTAGATGAAGCATCAGCCTCTGTCCTGTTTACCCATCTTTGGCTTTTTATCAGGTAAATGTTATTTTCTGTTTTCCCTGAGCTAATATTAGCTTTCTGTTGCCCTGTTCTTTTTTGGCTGAGGTTACAGACTGTACCTGTGGTTGTCATTCCTGCTCTGAAAAGGGACTGCACGTAAGACTGTGGTGTCTGAGGCAGTGCAAACATGGGCCTTTTGCTGTAGCATTTCTGAGTGGAATGGAAGGATTTTCCCTTCGGGAATGAAAAGAGCCCATTTCAGTCGGTGTGAGTGAGCTGATGCTGAGCTCAGTGAGGGGCTGGCGTGGCCAGAGGGAGGAGCCCAGGATCAGCTTGCCCTCAGCACTGCACAGGTTCTCTCCTTGTGAGGGGGATCCTGTGAACTGCAGTTCTCCTTGCTGAATGCTCTGGAAAGAAAAGGCAATGTTGGGCTTTCTATGTGCTAATTTGAAATACAACTCTCCACAGCACTGGAGTGGAATCAAATCTTTGGCTTGAGCTGCTGTAAAGAATATGCTGGTGTGATTTTTATATAGGGAAAATTCAATTTCACTTTTGCTTTATAAATATTTTGGAGCTTTCTAAATAAAAAACCTCTCAGCAAAATGTAGTTAATTTGAGTGTATAATTCCACAAAACACATAGTTTTTGAAAACAGATGTTTTAGTTTGCAGTAGTTCAAAGCTCTCTTGTAAAAAAATTCTTCAGTTCTGCTTCCATTTGGACAGGTGGTTGTGTCCCTACTGCCTTCAGTAGGTGCTGCACTGTCTTCTACTGTTTTCTGTCAAATTTGGGAAGTATTGTTTGTATGTTCTGTATGTTTTCATCCAACTCTCCCAACAGCAAATTTCAGGTGTTCTAATTTAATGGCTAAAGAATTTGTCAAAGTTTTGCCTGACTCAGGGGACACACCTTTTGTGTTTTGGTTTTTTTTTTTTAATCCACCAAAACAGAAAGTACCCAGGCCTTTAATTTACAATTATGCAGTGAATAAAGCTTTCATAATGACATCATTAAACCCATATCAAAAGTAAAGGGGCCTGTGCTTTTTTTGGACACTGAGAGTGGAACTCAGGTTGCTTAAATTTCTGTATTTGCAGTGCAGAGATCTCCACCCAGTCCAGCTGATGAGGTTCCCATCCCAGTGCTGTCAGTGGAGGCACAGCCTGACCAGCTCTAAAGGCCAGGTTTAGGCCAAGTTTAGAATCACAGAATGTCCTGAGGTGGAACTGACTCCACTGCCAGTTCTCTCTCCACTCACCCAACAAGTTCAGAGCAGCTCACTCAGGAGATACCAAAAGTGAGAATGGGGATTTTGCTGTGTTCAATAGGTGACTTTCCTCATTGTTGTGTTGCCAAGTGTTGACAAATCAATGGACTCAGATATTAAAAACAGCGATTTGAAATTTAAAGCAGCAAACATTTGACACACTAGGGCCTTTCAGATATTGACTAATGATAACTAGAAAATAGATCAGTGCTTTCAGTCTGTAAGTTTTGTACTGTTAAAGATCAATGAGCCTCATCTAAATACAAGAGGCTGGAACAGAATTCAGAGGATAACTAACCTTTAAGATCAGAAGCATAAATTCCTATACATTCCTCCCTCCCCTCCAGTTGCCAAACACATCAACATAATGCAAACAAGAAATTCTGAGATCCCATAAATTGGCTGGGGAGTAGGTGTGAGTTGTTTGGGATTATCCTACACTATACAGGTTCTTTTAGAAAGATGAATTTGCATTTCTGAATGTGATGCCAGATATCCAGCCAGCATATATTCCCTTTCTGTTTTACATTCAATGCAGCTTTTAAGCTGTTCAAAGGGAATTGATATTCTCAAGATCTATGACTGTATCAGTGAGCTAGGCCCATTTGGGTGTAAATCCCAAACACTGCACAAATCATTTTAAAGTAAAAAGAAAACAAATTTATGTTTTGTGGTGGTCAAGTGCGGAGTTGGGAAAGCTTGGGGTTTTTCCTTCGTCCAAATGGAAATGACTCTGTGGAGGAAAATGAATACCAGGTTAGAAACAGAACAAATAAAAGAAATAAATAACTACAATGCAGCACTGTAAGATTGGTGTCTTAAAGGCTGAGAAAATTAAAGGGAATTTGGCTATAATAAAGGTACTGTATCATAGTGAAGTGTAATGCAATTATAATGTTGAGTCCCTTTTGTAGGAACAATAAAAACACCCTAAAAAGGATTTAAAAAAACCCCAACCCTATTCCATGTGATATTGCAAGTAAACGATATAAATATTTCTCATTCTTAATAACTACTTACTTTCTATAAGTAAATCTACTTGACATGCACACCAGTAAATTTCCACTAGGCTTATATCAGTATTGAATTGGTTCTGCATTTCCTGTCAATCTGTACATTTTGATAGCACTTATTTTTATATTTTCATAGCTACTGCTTCTGAAGTAATTGATTCTAGGTATCTGAGAATCTTTTCTTTTTCTGTGCCTGAAGCCAGTCAAAATCTTGTCCAGAGATATTACTCTCTACATAGCAAATAACTGTGTTCCCGTAATGGTGATAAACAATATTTCACATGCATGTCTCATGTAAAGAACGCAGAAGCAAAATATGAATAGCACAGAGACCGTGCCTTTGCCATTATATGAGGTGCTACATTACAGGATCATCCTGCTGAGTTATTAACAAAGGCTTGGCTGGTCGTAAACATTTCAGAACTGCAAAGTACACTTTGCAAACAGGGTAATACTAACAGCCTTTTAGTGCAGAGTATTCATCATGGCTAAATGCAGTAAGAGCTGGCTTATTATCTCTGTGATTGGAGTCCTGTGTGGCAAAGCCACTGTGTGGAAGAGTGGAGCTGGAGAGCCGTACAGGAATGGCATCCCTGTTGTCAGGCCTGGAAAGCAGCTCTGCCTGTTCCTTCTGCAGTCGGGAGGTAACAGCAGGCTTTGCAGCCTCCACACTCAGCCTCTTCCCTGGAAAATGAAGGCATGGCAGGCTTTTGGCTCCATTTCTGGATCCCCATGGCCCTCCATGTCTGCACACATCCTCTAAGCCACTGTACACTCAAGCTGCAAACCCCAGCTTTGGTCCTGTCATAATGGGTTTGCACTTCCTTTTCTGCAGGTGATCTGTAGCAGGACAGGAGGTGTCATTGTACTGAATATTCCACGTCATGAAATGGCACCAGTTAGGGAAAGGATTGACTGTACAGTTATTAGGGATTTTGTACTGCTTTCTTGTAGATGTAGCTTGAATCTCAAGTTATTAGTGACCAAAAAAGGCCTGCTTTGTGAAGGTTCAGCATTGGTCCATTGGTGCTGCAATGATCATAAAACATTGATTCATGTTCTATCCAAACTGCCTGTTGTGATAGCTCAAAGACATGCACAAGTGGCTGCTGTCTCAGCCTGGGCTGGATGTTTCTGGCTCTTCCATCCTTCATCTTTTGACTTGATACGATTTTATACTTAATGCGTCCTGCATTAACTTCTCATCGGTCACTCTAAGGAACAAAGTGCCTCACTGTTCCCTTTCAGACAGCTGTTGTGTTGATGGTGTATTTCTGAGGTACTGCTCATTCCTAAACCCTCTGAGAGTGCAGAGTTTTAAAGCTTTTGTTCACTTTTCCCAAAGAGATTCCTGGGAGATCCCTCCAGCCACAGGTTTGTTATCTGTGACTGCTGGGAGTGCCAGTCCTGCCTGTTCCGTGCAGGGTGGAGGCTGGGACAGCCTCTGGGGACAGCTTGTGGGGAATTTCCCATCATGGCTGACAAACCCCCTGTTCACCACTCCATGTGGGGAGAGCTCGGAAGGACAGATGCAGTTTGTCCTTGCCTGTCTCTGGAAGCACGGGCATCCTTTGTCCCTTTGGAGAGACAGATCTCAGCACAGACAGGCATTTTCACAATGGAGATTCAGCAGTGCTCTGTAGATGCACCAAAACAACAGTACCTGAGAATGTGAGGGATAAGGAAAAGGGCTTCTGGGGTTAAGTTCTGTGTCCTTAAAAAATAGGAGGCAAACTTAAAACTTCAAAACATGCAGTTCTGTTTGTTCTGCTGAAAAAGGATCTATGAACTGCAGTCAGAAGGGCAGCGCTTACTTTACTGGCATCTTTGTTTATTATCTTAACCCCAAAGGTAAGCACTGTGTGGACGTGTAAAATGAATTAGTTTCATTGTGAGTTATTTCCTAATGTGAGAGAAGAAGAAATCATGAATGATAGCTTGCTGTGCTCTGACCTGCCTTTTGACTGGAGTTCTGTAGCTACACAAAGAACTGTTCATCCAAAACACTCTCAACTGTCACTTTAGAGAACTTAAATAAGATTCATCCATCCCCAAATCCACAGAACAAAACAACAAAAGTAAATGCTTTTCACTGTGGCTTGTTTAATGATGATCAAGACAGAGGGATGACACTGCCTGTGAGGTTATGTGATGTACACTGAAACCACTTGCAGGAACTCCTTCATCTTGGAAGTGATTGATTTAAGTTTTGCTGGGATATTTAATTTGTGTCTTTGTAATGTGCATCAGTAGTCTGGCCAACTCAGGTTCTTTCTAGAACCCCAACTCTGTAACATTTGCAGAATACATTTTTGCTGGGATTCATTCAGGAAGATACATCTGATTTCCATGTCCTTCTTAGGGCAAATGCTGCATGGAGTGAGATCCAGGTTAAGCAGAATAAACAGATTCTAATTGTTCTAGTTTGTATGATCTGCAGATGATTCTGTTCTTCAACAGCAAGTTCATTCTTATCACAGCTATACTGCTATTGCTTTTTTTTTTCATTTGAAACTTTTTAGTGCTGCCAGGAAATAAGATAAGTTTGTACTGATTATTGTCCTAGATTGATTTGTGCCTGGAAAAAGCCAGGGAAGCTGGCATTCCCATTACTCTTGTCTTGTGCTGATAGGTAACTTTTCTATCGCTCAGCAAGTCAGACTGGCAAAAGTAGAAGTTGGACCCATCTGTTGTTTGAAGGGGGAAAAATGTTTAGAAGATGAAGACATGACTTCGTAAACACAAAAGCAGGGAGATCGAAAGGTGAAATGATTCAGCTGTTGGTAAATTGAGGCTGTCTGTCCAGTGCACTATGCCTGCCTTGTCAGTGTAGGATTGTCAGCTGGATAATGGCAGATGTTTATGTGATGCTGCTTTTCTTCACATTAGTAAGTTACAGTGACAACTGCTGTCAGTGGATTCCGAGTTTGTGCTGTGAAATCCTGACCTGCACTGGAAAACCCAGGAAGCCAGTATATATGTTCAGTTGTGTTTTCATCTGTGACCCCTTTGACTTAAATTGCTTTTTTAAGTTTTATTTTCTATATCTAGCTTTGCTATTGGCCTGAAGGTATCAATGGCCACATAACATCATCATTCTGTGCCTCAATTTTCTCATGGGGAAATCAGGGAGGAGCACTTGCTTTCCTTGAACAACACTTTGAGAAAGTCTTAGTGGAAGAGCTGACTCTTGCTGTTGTGTTTCATAGTTCAGCACCGTGGATGATAGGTGATACTGGACTGATCCTATTGACATAATAACCAACTGCACATGCTGATGGGTGCATGTGTGTCCCTCAAGTCACAGAAGAACTGTCAGCTGTAGATCTGACCCTTTTTCAGGAAGAGTAAATCAAACAGCCAACACTGGTGGCTGTGCTCCGAGTGTCTCTCAGGAGCGTCTCTGCATTCTGTAAAGCCTGAGCTGTGAGCTCTCTGGGCTGGCTTCACTGAGCAGTTCAGGGCACTGCTCAGTTGGTCTGCTAAAAAGGCAAGTGCTTAAAATTGTCTCAGTTCTGTACTTAAAGGATCAGAAGATAGAGTTCGAGAAAAGCTACCGAGGATCTCATACTACTGAACACCTATTTAGTGTTGTTATGCTCAAGTTGATTATTTACTTTGGAGAAGCAGGAGCAAGGCAGAAAATAAGACTCTATTCTTTTCTGTGTTTCTCGAGGTTTTAATGAGTGGCTTTTAACATTGAGTAGCAACATTAAAATGTGTGTTTCCCTGCTGTGTTTCTGATGTGGCGTGCTGTACCTCTGAGCTTACCCTTTTGATTATAGACTCCATAGCTACAGTGGTCTGCAGTTGTATTAGACCGAGCTGCTTTAAATTCCAGTCTGCATGGATGCTACAGCTGGGCAGTTATGCAGCAAGTGGTACCCACCTGTATTTTTTGTTATCTCTGAACAAGCATGTGTTTGTGGATTTGTATCTGTCTCAAAGAGAGAGTAATAGCATACATTTACATCCTTCATTTGTTTTATCCTTGTAAAGCATGGCCTAGTCAAAATCAGGAAGTTCATAGAATTGTATCTGAATCTCAAAGTACCCAGGAGTTTTGCTTTTTGCCTTTTAAAATATTTTTCCTTTAAATTAATATTATAAAATTATCTATAACAAATATACTTGAAAAAGCCATTGATATCTTTAAAATGGAATTAGCAGTTGTTAATTGTGGCACCTTTCTATATGAGTATATTTTTCTGTTAATTAAATGTTCAATGATCAGAAATCAGCAACAATACTCACATTAGAAAACTTCTAAATTAGACACTGATTGACAATTTCAACAAACAAGCCTATGATAAAAGGCTATGAGCAGAAATTGAATTACTCCTTCATGAGCAACTTCCACTGGCTTCCTTTAACATGGGCTTCTTTAGTGAACTGTGAACATTTGGCAGGTGATTAATGTAGAAGTGCTGCAATCTGAGTGAGTCCCGGGAACACTTATTTTGGAAAAAAATGAAAAAGGAAAAGAAAATGGAAGAGGACAGCCAAATTTAGCTTCAACATCCACAGTAGACACATTTTCCACAAAGATTTCAAAAATGTAGTGCCAAAGTGGACAGGTAGAGATACAACGTGAGTTTAGCAGCTTTTTCAGGAACAGCAAAAGTAAAAACATCTGGGATGCTAGTGCTTGATTTGGAACAGAGGAAATTAAAATAAATAAAAGAAAGAAACTAAAAAGGTCAGTCACAAGTGAACTCTTCAAGATGTGGAGAAGGTTTGAGGCCCCATTCACCTTCATAGCACCTGTCAGAGAAGGCTTTGAAACAGCCTCAGAAAGTTTAAATCACTGAACAATAGCGTGGATGTGAATATAAAATAACAAAGCTAAATCACAGTGACTTTAAATGAAGACATGCATAAGGGCTTGCTATAATTGTCTATAAGGTGAGCCAGAAATGACTGAAATATTTTCAAGTCATTGGGTGCAAATTCATCTGTGTTCATTAGCAAAGTAGTTGGTAGGATTCTTGCTTTCATTTCTGCAGTGGACATCAGAGGTCATCCTCATGAAGCACAGGCAAGGAAATCACAGAAGAACTAACTGAATGAAAAGCAATAAATCTTCAAAGCCCTGTAATCTTCCTTCTACTCAAGGTGATTGCCAGACTAGAGCTAAGCCGTGCCTCTGTGCTAGAGCATTGCTGTTGTCTGTCCCTGCAGCTGCCGTGTAAGCTTCCAGTGCCAGGTGATAAACAGCATCAAGGCACTCAGGTGCTTATCTGGAGAGTTCTAGGACACTCTTGTTCACTGGGAAACAAGGGTGTGAGGCACAGAACAGGCAGGCTCCACCCACTGCATAGTGCTTTATGTGATTAGACAGTGGGACTTCTTTATGTGATGTGGCTTCAAATCCTGTTTGCTCTTTTGCCCTCAGAGTCTCCTGTATTATCAAAATTGATGAGACCAAATCTATGAATCCATTTATAGTTGGATCACAACCTTATCTGCTGTCGCAGGAAGCTGCTGCTGCTGGGTTTTTTTAAAATTATTATTATTATTATTATAATTATTATTATTGCTGGTTTTAAGATTGCCACACTTTGTTCCCGTGGTCAACAATCTGGTCCACTGAGTTGTGGCAGCCTGTCTGCCCAGTCCAATATGACCCAGTCAAGTTTTCAAGGATGTAAAAGAGCTTGCTAAATACAGTTTGAATCGATAAATATTTTCTACCAGTTAACATCAAGCCACTTGTAGTGAAGCCATTTCAGTGTACAGTCATGAGTAAATACCTGACTGTGATGTTGAAGTGTAAATATTTCAAAGTAAGCCTAGTGTGCTCAGGCCACAGTCTACTCATGTTATTACAGCATATTTGGTATGTTAGCAAAGAACTGCTTTTTGAAGGTAATGCAAATTGTAGATGTCCTGTTTCCTTGTCTAGTCTTTGCTGTTTCCAAATAAATGTTATAATTCTTATTTTACAATAGACTAAAGAAGAACATGTGAGAATGTCAGAGCATTAACCACTGTGATAAAGGCTGATGAGAAGGTTGATTATTGTAATGAGTATTGTCTTCAGTGCACACACTTGTTTGCAATAGGGACCTCATCCCAATGCATAGTGTGTAAGGAGCTGGAAAGGTTTTCAGAGTTCATCATGCACCCAGGTGAACATTAGAGACACAGTATCATGGCATGATTAGTGTGGCAGCTGATCCTGTCTTTCCAAAACTCTCTGTTGCATTGGCTTTAACATCAGGCCTGATAATAATCTGCAGCAAAACTTGCTTGCCACAATAGCACAGAGGCTTCAGAAAGGACTGTGGTCCTGCAGATCAAAGCAGGCTGGTAATTGCACTTGTCTGTTCTGTGCTTACCTTGTCAGCTCCAAATTACCTCCACTCTTACATCTGAATGGCATTTTTTTGGTGGTTGTTTTATTTCCTGTCTGACACATTTCCCTGGTCCTAGAAGTACAATTCCTTGATATTAACTGTTTTCCACCTAAGGAGAATTTGTAAGAGTCTGTCTCCATATATTGTGTTTTTCATGTTAAGATATGCCCAGTTTATACCTGCTGGTGAATAATATACACGTTAAAATTATTTCTTATTTTATTTTGAGCAATAAAGATGAAAATATGCTTCCCTGTTTTCTAACAGGCCAGCACACTTTGTCCAACTTCCCTTTCAAAAGGGAAATAGTGTTTTACTGTAATAGAAAATTGTTTGCAAAAATACTTACTTTACAAGGGACAGACATTTTATAACTTCTTCCATGATATGAGTCTAAGGTCAGTGGGAGACTTCTTTGGCTGGGGCTCACACATCTTTCTCCTTTATTTCAGGTAAATGGAGAGTATATGTTTGATTTCTTCCTCACTCTTATCTCTTTTTGCTCTTGCAGCCTGTGTGCTTTAAATTTCCTGCCACATGAATATTCTTTATGCTAATTTTTTTCTTAGCTTCTTTGTAAAAATTGTTTTCCTAGTCCTGTATCCCTCTTTTGATGGATATAAAGAGTGTTTTAATGAGTATTTGAATGTAACCATGGGACTTAAGTAAAGAGCCCATGTAGTGGCAGAAAGCTCCAGGTAAAAACATCTCCACATAGTCTGTGTTGCTGGTACTGAATGATCCATCAGGAGTGCCTTCTCATGGACAGTGTTTGACATGGACATGGATTGACTGCATGCTGCGTATTCACTCGTGGGACACAAACCAGGAGCATTGCTGCTCGCTGGAGACATGCCTCATTTTCTGGTGAAGAGCATTCTTGCACTACAGAACACTCATGTTAATTTGTTCCATCTGTATGAAAAGAGGACAGCCAGAGGATCAGGCCTGGCCTGGGTTTATGAAAGGCAGGATGGAGCTGCATCCAGCTGGGGCTGCACGGGTGCTGCTCCCCAGTGTTTATTGTCTGTAGTGGTGATCTGGGCAAGGGCATCCCGGCCACCCTCATGCACTTGGCAGATGACACCGAGCTGGGTGGCAGTGTCCATCTTCTGGAGAGCAGGAAGGCTCTGCAGAGGGATCTGCACAGGAGCCATGGGCCGTGGCCAAGGGTGTGAGGTTCAGCCAGGCCAAATGCCAGGTCCTGCCCCTGGGTCACAACCACCCCCTGCAGCTCCAGGCTGGGCAGAGGGGCTGGGAAGCAGCAGGAAAGGCCCTGGAGGTGCTGGTGACAGAGGCTGAACATGAGCCCAGGTGTGCCCAGGGGGCAACAGGCCAAGGGCACCTGGGCTGCCACTGTCCCTGAAGGTGTTTAAAAGATGTTGTTTATGTGGCACTTAGGGACATGGCTTAGTGGTGGGCTTGGGAGTGCTGATTGCATGTTTGGACTTGATGATCTTAAAGGTGTTTTCCAACCTAAACGTTCCAGTGATTCCGTATTTCTCCTGTGCCAGCCTCTAGATCCACTTGATGGGATCTGGGACTCTGCCAGCCACAGTCTGAGCACACTGGTGTCCTCTCTCTTGCACTGTGTGGCTTGGGGGATTCCTGAAATCACACAGAGACCCTGAAAAGGATCTGTTTGCTATTCTGTGCAGGAGGAGGCAGAGCAGAGGGATTTAAATTGGTCTTTAACTCTTTAGGTGAGGGTTTATTAGTGTTTGAAGCTGGAGTTCTGACCTGGGCGTAACAATGTGACACAAAACTATTCACAAAGCTCTTCCCGGTAAAATTATTTGCAATGCAAATATGTGTTTGGGTACTGAGCACTGTCTTTGCTCAGTGCGTGTTCTGTGTGTTCTGTGGCGACAAGCTCATTGAGGAAAGTGAGAAATGGCTGTAAACAAAGAAGGACTTTGAAGTTCATCTCCCGCCTCTCTGGTCACTAGGGGTAGCTGTTCTTCGGCATTCCATTATCAGAGTTGCCTTAATCTCTGGGAGAATGTGGCGAGGAACCATTAGCATGGCACAGACAACCGGCATCGCTGTGCTTCTAGGGCCACGTCATGAGAGATATATATTAGTGAGAGAATCACTAATTGATGGTAAGGTGTCGTTTTCAAAAGTGTTTAACTTACCCTGCTTTGATTTAAGGTATAAAGAATAAAAGGGATGGAGTCTAAATATAGTCTTGAGCAGAATCTGCAAATTTTTACAGATTTTGTATTGTTGAACTAAAGTGGGACTTAGGTATTCTTTAGCACCTGTGTTCTGTAGTCAGCAGATAGGAAATGTATTTTACCAAACTCACTGATCTTGATTTGCAATTGAATCAAGTTGTCTTCTTTGAGCCTTAGGTGAATGAGACTCTGGTTAGCGAAATGAAGCAAGAAAGGTTTGAATTTTGTTCTGGCATGTGTCCAGAAATGGAAGGGCTTTTTGGAGTGTGTTAGAAATGTGGTGAATAGTTTCAAAACTTGTGGAGGTGAATTCTTCATGAGGTCACAGATGGTTCTTAGCATCCTTTGTAGGAGCCACCAGCTTAGAGTTTCAGTCTGAGTCCCCCGTGCTGGCTTCTGTCACTTTGCAGTACACGGTGCTAAGGAAGGGACTTAATTTAGAAGCATTTTTCAGTTTAGCAGCATTTCCTGTTAATTTAAAAACAAATTTCAGGAGTGGTACCAGTGTTGTTTGTGCTCTAAATAAGTGCATGTTGTGCACACATATAATTTAGGGTATTTTCTGGCTTATTAATCAGTGCATTGAATCAGAATTTTGTCTAATTTATGGTTTAAAAACTGGATCAGTCTTCTCTTAAACTTTACCTGTTTCAACAGTGTAATATCATTATGCAGCAAGGAACATGACCCATATTTTCCACAGTGGAAGCTGTGCTGTGGTGGGTGGGAGTCACAGGACACTAACTGCTAATGAGAGAGGACTAACTATTGCTAACTATAGAGGATGCTCACTGCTTCTGTAACAGCAGAAACATATTTTTAAAAAAGATTTTGTTTCTTGAACTCCAGTTTTTCTCCCAAAAGATTGGAGAAAAACAGTTTGATAATGCTCTGCTTTGCAGGTGCACATTGCTTCTAAAAAGTCAACAAGTAAACCCATTGAAAATTACAGATTTTGTCTTCAGAGCTCTTTTCTGAGATGCCATTCTATCATCTGGCCCATTCGTGCTCCATTCGTGCTCAACTCTCCCTTTTCCATTACTAAACTTACTCCCAAGGTGGGAAGCTGTTCCTTTTCTGCCACAGCCTCAGTTGGTCAGTGCCTTCATTTTATGGCAGTGTCTCTTCAGAGCAGGCTTGGCATGGACAAGGCTCTTGCTTCTCAGAGGTGAAGTTAGCAAGACTGGCAATTCCTGTCATTCTCTGCCCTGTGTTGAATGTTCATTGAGGCTGGAATTGATTGCTTGATTTTTGTTTCATCACTGATTTCCATCATATATCATTTAGAGCCCCTGAGTATGCTTCTCTGTGATATTTCAATTATATATTAAAAGAAAAGCAAAGTGTTGTATGTGCTGCTTAGAAGCTTGTTCTTACTTTCTTGCTTTTCAGCTTTAAAAAGTTGAGTACAGTGTATTGAGGTTTACCAGCTCTTTCAACTAATGCATTGAACCTTTCAGTTTTCTTGTCTTGGTATTATTTAGGCTCAGGTTACAGGTAAAATTTGAGCTTATTTATCTTTCAAAATTATATTGGATGGTATTAGGTTGGATCTTTTTTAGTGGATGAAATTTGTTAAAAGCATAGCACTTATTTGTATACTGCACATTTCCCAACCTTGTGATTGCTACCAAACTACTTTTAAAGCTGTTCAAAATGCTAAATTAAAAATGCAACATTTCAACACGTGCCATACTTAATATATATTTTGATAAGTAGTTAAAGGTATTTTATATAACATGGGATCTTTACCTTTTTATCACATGAGGACTATGTGGATATTGCAGTGTATTTCCTTCAGCCTATTTGATCTCCCCCATGCACATAAATTCTGCTGGCACTCAGGTACTGTTGGCTGCATGCTGCAAAAGCAGCCACAAAGTAAACAGAGCTGGAAGCATCTTTCTTTGAGCTTCTGCAGAGTATGTATGCACTTGTGTGTTCAAAACAAAACCTGCACTTGAAGTTTTTGCAGGCACTGCAGCCTTCTTCCCTCTCAAAATTTCTTGGAACATGGATAGGAACACCCAGAGGCTCGCAGTACACATTGCCCATATACTGTCAGGGACTTCTCAGAGCACTGCTGCTTGGCTGCTTTTGGTGGGTTTAACTGACGTGTTTGAAAAGTTGATTCTATCTACCATATTGCTTAAAATTTGACTAATTTAAGAGAGAGAATGCTTGCTTTTCACAGGCTTGCAAGTGCCACGGGATTAGCATGATGGTTTAATGAAAGCATATTCTGTTGGACATGTGTCAGCTTTGCGTGTGGACTTGGCCAGTGTGGGGTACATTAAGGGATCCTGTTTGACTGTGTAATTTACAACATTAAGTTCCCATCTCCTTTTTCTCAGGGTGGTGGGAATCAGACATAGCTTGGATTCCCCCAAAGCCAGAGGATCCTTTAGCAGGCACCTGCTCTGCTAACACAGGCTGAATGTCTTCAGGCAAGGAGAAGTCCCGGACAGGGATCATGGCATCTCCAGTTACTGCCATTCTCTGCCTTCAGCGGAGTGTTCCCTACGGCTGTGTTTAAGTGTCAGAGTTCCACTGATGGTGTGTGAGGAGCTGGGTGTTTCTGAGCCCGGATTAGCACAAAGAGCATCTGGAGGCACTGAAGCTCTTCTCAGCCAGGTTCAGCAGGGCTGATGATGCACCAGGATGGGTGACCCTCAGCCTTGGCTGTCAGGCCCGATGCTGGCTGTGGTTCCTTCAGCTCAGGGCCTTGGCTTTAGGCTGTGTCCCTGTGCCTGCAGCAGCTTCTGTGTGTGCTGCCTGCCTGAGGTTTCCTGAGTGTAGCAAAAAGGGTGTTAGATTTAATTTGCTCTTGTTATCGAGGAGTGCTGAAGTGTATCAGGAGCCTTAAAAAAATCATGAGCTGCAGTTTGATTGTCTTAAGCAAGCAAAACTAAGCCCTGGTTCTGCAAACTCATTTCAACTCCAAGTATCCTTCTCACTCATGCTTTCTGAGTAGGAAACAACTCCTCCATAATTTATAATTTAATTTCTTTTTTGTAATTACAGAAGAAAACTTGCCTGGAATATTTACTTTGCCTTTTCTGCTTAGCTTTCCCATTCTCATTCTTTTATGATTTTGATTTGCTCTTATTAACATTCTTTGCAGACACACAGTCACATCAGCTTCGTGTTCTAAGTAATATAGTTTACTACACATCCATTTTCTCTTACACTATAAGCACAATCTGATCTAAAGCCTTTTCATGTACAATTGCTCTTGTGTTTTCTTGGATCCCTTTACTGTGGTTTTGTTCAATTGCTATTTTTACTTGTTTTTAATGTATAATATAATCATGTGATTGAAGAGGTATTTTGTCTACTTTGGAAGACATGCTCTAATTAAAAATGAACATATGGCACGTTTGAATATCCCTGACAAACAGGCGTTTAAATGTGCACTTTCCTTGTGAAAATTTCAGCAAGTTAATAAAGGAGGTTTCCAGCATTTGTTTTTAGGCAGTGCTTGTTGTGGCAGTCTGGAAGCATGGCACCCTGAAGGCTAATTGATACAGCAAGTGCATTCGAAAGTGTGTTTATTTACATACAAAAGATGATGCCAAATTGAAGTTACACTTTCAGCACTGGGCCTTTTAATGTGTTTTATACTTTTGTAAACGATTGATATTTGAATTGATTGCACTTTTTTCTCCTCCACAAACAGACATACAATTCTCTTTGTAATTTTAGAATAGGGTGATCAGGATATCTTTTAGTAGAACAGGAGTGGAGGGGTCACAGAAGATGTCTTCCATTCTGCCATACTGTTCCTACTGTGATAGCAAATATTTTATTCATGGTAGTCTGGAGGAAAATAAATATATCCAGTAAGTATCACATTATCTTCATTCTCAGAATCGTGCTCCAAATTTTACTATAGGCTAAAGTCTCTTTTCATGGAACTTACTAACAGTATTTATGGTTCAAATTAATGTAAAATTTGCTTTGGAATGCTTAACATGGCTCTTGAACATGGTAAGTTGAGAGGTTTGTACACTTGCTGTTTTGAGCCTCCCATCAGATCAGCCTGCAGTTTTGGCAGCTCTTTCAGTCCGAAGAAGGTTTATGATGTAAGCTACATACAGTCTGACATATTGATCTGTACTTATTTATGCATATGTGATTGGAAGGATTGTGGCGTGTCTGAAGAGTGTATCTGTGTGTGATGAAATGCACAGATGCACGAACAGCAACAGCTCTTGGAGCAGCAGGGACCCGGTGAAATGAGGACGGCTCCTCACACCTATTGTGTCCGCGGCAGGACGCACAGCAGCACGGAGAATGGTGCGGGAATGCCGA
>JAHLSL010000047.1:627886-705418 GCA_025920805.1 Petroica traversi | reverse complement strand
CCGCGGCAGGACGCACAGCAGCACGGAGAATGGTGCGGGAATGCCGATGGAATTAGGGGGGCTCTTCCCAGCTCGTGCCCGCGGCAGGACGCACAGCAGCCCGGAGAATGGTGCGGGAATGCCGTGTTCTCCCAGGAGCGCTGCTGCAGTGTCAGGGAACACTTCTGTCCGGGTGTTGACAGTGTCCCACAGCTCCTGACAGGACTCTGGGCATGCCGGGCTGCTGTACGGAGCCCTGCCTGGCATCGGGGACTGCAGCTCTGCACGGCTGCTCGGTGCCACTGTAGCTCCGCTGCGCAGCCAGGGAGTGCTGCGGCCCCTGGGGGGAACCGGGCGGGGACGCGGCTTCTGGCGGGGCGGCACTTGAGCAGTGATTCCATGAGAAACCTCAGAGCTATCTGCCAGCTAACAAATGAAAGTGCTAACTGGCTGCCCGTGCTAGGACAAACGCTAGCACTTGCACAGCGTAAAGGAGACTTTGCCTCCGAGCTGCCCTTTGTTACTCCTGTCCAAGCCCCAGCGAGCGGTGACTGCCACCACTCGCGGGAGCTGCTCTGACCCGACACCGTGCTGAGGACAGGGAGGGACATCCCAGAGCAAACACTTCGTGCTTTCACTGAGGAGCCGTTTCACACCTTGCACAGCGGGGTAGAGAGTGGGCCCACTTCTAGGGTCTTTTAAGGCCTTCATTACAGGTGTTTAATATAAATGGATCTTATATAGAAATGCAAACTATAAATGTTTGAATTTCAATTTATGTTACAACTAGGGAACCATATTTATGAAGATCCTACTTAACCTCTTGCTTTTAAACTTCTGACTTCGTGTATTTTTAACATTTCTTAAATTTCACATGAAATTCAGTAGTACACGTTTATAGCAAGAACAGGCTACTCATTAGGTTTCAGCCAAGTGTTTAATTTATTTCATTGAAAGTTGAAGGAATTAGTGTAAATCGTAAAGGAAAAACATCTTTGAGCTCTATAATATTTTTGCTTTACTCAACATAATTCCTAATGACTTTTCTACTTATTCTGTTCTAGTTAGATGTTTCTCTTTTCCTTTTTTTTGCTACATTCTTCCATGGAGCTGATAACAATTATATGAAAATTTGGGTTAATTTATAATAAATGAATTCCTTGGCTAATTGGAGATGTGAATAGTTAAAGAAATTAAACGTTAAACTTTAGATTTATAATTTAGAAAAAAGTTCTCTACAACATTTAAGGTAAAAGTCCTGCAGAAAATGAACTTCTAGCATAAAGTATGATTGTTATGTTGGAATATCAGAAATACTGCATGCTGAGGTTGAATGTTTCCAAAGGTATATTTGTTTTTTCCTGTGTAAAAATAAATAGGGAAAAAGCCCAGGGAATTTCTGCATAGGACTGCAGAGGAATATGCCCTGAATAGCAGACTCTCCTGATCTCCTGCAGGACTCTGCAGATCCCTGCCCTGCAAGAGACTGTAATTTTCAGTTGTCTTCCCTGCATGCCATCACATACAGGCTCCCTTGTTCCATTTGGTAGCTGCTGCTTTTAACAAATTGGGGCTTTTTTCTCTCTTGTAGCACAGGAACCCAGGATCTTCAAGCTTGTGCTGCGAGTCTAATCCAAGGGCCCAAGTAATGCACTGATTTCTCACTCTCCAAATCCATCAGCTGAGTAACTGGCTCTGCAAGGGTCCCTTTCAGGCAGTCCTCAATGTAAAAGCCTCATCCGAGTGCTTCCTCTTCTGTGTTCATTCCCCACAAGTGCTAACAACAGAAACTGTCAGAACTAGAGTAGATCTTCTCTAGCTAATGAGAGTGAATTTTTAAATAACAGCTGAGTGTTTGAAACACTTACTCATGAGCTTCCAGGAATACCACCTGGGAGCCTTTTCATTGTGTTGCTGTAGACAGGGATATGTTTTGTTCAGGAGTGACTGAATTCTCCCAGTGAAGTGATGGCATCAACTCCCATTTGCAGGATGATCCCCCAAACCTCCTGTGTTCCCTCCTCTTACCTCAGAGTCCTCTGTCCAGAGGAAACCCCACAGCCTGGGCTCACTGCTCACACAGGGTGCTGGGGAGTGTTCTGTTGGAGTATCTGTACATTTGACAACTCAACTTAGTCCTCTCCCTAAAAGCTGGACTTTCCTTCACTGCACTTGCTGAGGTGCCTCCCAGCCTCCTAGATCCACATATTGCATCGCAGCCTGCTGTTAAATTCAGTTAATTACTCTGGATTCAAAAGGGATTAACTAATACAATTAATACATAATTAAACGGAAATACATTTTTGGTCTGCTTAATTTTTATTTAGAAGTACAATTTTGAACAGAGCCGCATCCATAGCATGTGTTACTTGAAATTACCAAGCTCTGCCTGGTAGAGCTTGGTATCCAAGAGCTGAAGTCTTGGATAAGTAGCTGTTTTCTAAGGTCTCCATCTGTAGGCCACGTTCTGTCATGGGTCCACCCATATTTATCTCAAGCTGTTTCCTTGTGGGAAACTTCACAGAAATGTTAAAGTTATGTGGGAGTGAAAATCGGGGAAATCAGTCTTCATTGCCCATCCAATGCAATACAGAAGTGTGCTTGGTTTACTTGTTAAAAGAATATCACAGCATGTCTTTTCTGTGAGGGAACATGAACAGTATCAGAGATTCTCCCAGAGCAATGAGTGTGTCACCACAGCAAACTTCCTAGTTTTCCTGATCTGCCTTCCTGATCTCTTCGTGGTGCTCTTTGGTGCAGTGGAAATATGAGGAGAAAGCGTGATGGTACTGGATGGCATGGAATGGCTATGAGGACTTGGAAGATTTTTTTTTTTTAGAATTACAATTTTTAAGTCACCCAATATATTTTAAAATATGCATTATTTGTATGTGTATTTATAATGCTGTTTGATTTGAGTGCTGTTATACTCCTCTTAAGTCTCTAGGAATCTATTTGTGTAGCATGCTGTGCATGAAAATACCACCTCAAAAGCCACAGTGAGCTTGTTTTTGATTCCTTGAAAAATGCAGGATGTGCCTTTGCTGTGCCACTTTGGAACCTGCACTAACTCAGTCTGTCCCTAGGTATGGCAGAATGTGAGAGGCTTGGTGCTGGACGTTTTTCCCTCTTTATGGCTGCTGTTTAAGACCATAACTTTCAGATTTAGAGTACAGCTAAGACTTTTAAACAATCTGGATGAGAAGGACTGTCTCAGCAACTCTACTATATTTTATTTTGAATTTTCTTCTCCCTCCATCCCTTTCCTCTTTCTCATAGCAGCATATAATCTCCAAGCAATTTATATGATAGTTCATCATAGGAAAGTCTTATGCTGCTGCTGTAGAATGAGGTTTTCTCCAACTAATTTTCTATTTTCCTGCTGTAAAACTGCCAGAACACTTTGATGAAAGGTAGATGGATATTCAATTAAAAACTTCCATAGTAGAAACTTAGAAAATTGCTTCTTAGTAAAAGGCAGATTAACCTCAAGTATACTTCTTCCTGTCAGTTCAGTAGTATTGCTCTATTTCTACTTATGTTTGCCTTTCCTTCCTGCATCATCTGTGAATGACAGCAACATCTGATTAAAAGAAATTTAATGTCGTTCTTCCTCCCTGCTGATTCCTCCAGTAGGCCTAGAGTTGAAATACAAACCAAAATAAAGTACTGCTGGCCTTCGAGGTTTCTCTGTCAAGTTTTAAGGCTGTCATATTTCAAATATGAAGTGCCCGTGGTGTTTAGTTTCTCTGTGAAAGCAGGAAGTGCTGGTTGTATTTGCTCTGCAGAGCACTGGCTCTGCCACGTGCACTTCTGGGACACTTCTCCCCAGCCTGGAAATGTGTGGGTGTGTTTTCAGGATCACCTTGGAGTCATGCTGAACTTTGTAATATTTCCAATGAGAAAAAGTAGGAGAAAAACTTTAATAATAAGGAGATAATTGTCTTATGTATCTTATGTAGAGAAAAAAACAATAAAAAATGAGAATAGTGTAGGTTCCTCATCTCCTCTTATGACGGACCCCAGTCGCTTTCAAGAGAATTTATTATCCTGGGATAAAGATCCCAGCTCTGTCCTTTGAGATAGCCTGGCCACCCTCCCCACCTTCAGCTGACTGACACTGGTGTTTCAGAGAGTGGATCAAAATGTGCAATATTATGCATATTTCAGCAACATAATTCTTACTGAGGTTTTAGGATTAATTTGGATCTGAAAATTTCTCCGTTTTTTCTAATAATTAAAGGGTTATGCATTCTAAATTTTTGTTTCTGGGTTTTTTAGGCTGTTTTATGTATGCTTATTCAGAATGAAATTTGTTTTGCAGTATTACAAACTATATATAACTGAATGCCGAAAAAGGGTTATACTGAGAAGCTTTAAATTCAAGGCTTTTCCTACATATTGATTGGAAAAGAGTAATTGACACAGGGAGGAGAGCCCTTGGCACTCCAGTTGTAGCAGTGGAGGTTGAGGTAATTAATTTCTTATGAGGTACTTCACATCTCACAGCATTAGATCCATAGGGAGTGTTCCATGAGGGCTTGAAGAGGAGGAAAATGACAATCTCATATTGAAGCTGTTGAGGAAAAACCCTGTCTATAATGAGAAACAGTTCCACATGAAAGAGTCTTTATTTGCTCACTTGCATATGGGTTTCCATGCCCCTGTTTAAAAGGTGCTTACCTGTTTATCACAGAAATAGGTTTTCTTGATCCAGGTGTTTTTTAAAAAATCACATTGGGGTGGGTGTGTAAGGGTAGGGAATCTGTGTCACTGTGTGGATGAAGTGATTTTCGACTTAAAGTACCTGTGCTTATTCATTCTTTGTGCTTCCCATATCTTTTTCATAAAAAAGAAAGGTAACAAATGTACTCCTAAATTAATTCCCCTTTCCAGACTTTTGATGTACAGTAAAAATAGGCTTTGAAATGCTGTATGAAAAGGCCTGGAAGCTTTTGCCTTTTCAAAGGAAAAATGTCAGAAATGTCAGGTTCTGCCCTAACTGCCTTGTCAGAGACTTCCTTGAATAACTTCTGAAATGTTCATGTAAGAGATTTCCCAGGCAGCAAATGTTGTGCATGTAATTGTTCATGCATGTGAATAGTTCCACATTTCACTGAGGTTGCTGTAAGTTATTCCTGTCCACTTCCAGGATAGGGAACCAGGAGATCTTTAAACCATTTTGTTTGAAAGCGTGAGACATACTTGGAAAGAAAAACTGTAACCTCATTTCTGTGTTCAGCCCAACACAAACCCGAGTTCTGCAGCTTTGGAGAAAGTCATTGTTTTGTTCTGGAGTATTTAACCAGGCATGGCACCTCCAACCAGCAATCTTGGTTTTTACTTGGACATTGCTTTGCGGAACAAGTTGAAAATTTGAAGGTTAAAATAATATTTAAAGGAATTCTGCATTTGAGGGACAAATCCCAGGGCCTAGTGGTATCCAGACTGGTACAAAGGAACACAAGGAAGTTCTGCCCCCCACTTGGCATTTCTCACATATCCAAACAGTAAGCTGGCATGTTCTTCTCTCTGGGTGACCTTCAAGGTGACAAATCCTTTGTCCCCTCCCAGCAGAGGATGCAGGAAGTGGTATTAGTTTTATTTAGTTCCTGATGGCTGAAGCACCCTGCTAACTAATTCTGGCAGTGTGAACCAGCTGGGATAAAGGAAGGATGGCAACAGGATTGAACTGGCTCTTCCCTTAGAAAGGCTTATGGGCTTTGTTGGGGCTTTTTTGAGACCAGATACTTGTAGATGTCTTTACTTTATTGACTTCCACAACAAGATTTAAAAGATCATGGTTTCTATAAGCTATGTGAGAAAAAATAAATTGTCATTGCACAGAAAATTGAGGTGTGGAAATTCCCCACGTAATGACAAAATTTTATCATCATGGAAAACAAATTGTAAAGCTGCTTTTTATACATTTTTTTAAATCTTACAGTTTTGCTTAGAATTCACAATGACTTTATAACTCAAAAGAAGAATTTATAAATTCCATATGCAAAAAAGAATCAATAAATGTGACATGCTAAATTGTAACAACAGACATAAAATGCTTGGTATCTCTACAGAAGCTGTGACTTTGCTTTGATGTCCTACCTAAGTTGTGTGAGAGTTTGGTTTTTGGGGTTTTTTAAATTAAGGATCAATGTACAGGACCCTCTAATTGCTGAGCATAGGATTATTTTCACATAGGCTGAAACAGTCATTTAATTAGAGCTCTGACATTTCTTTAGTTACTGTAGTATTGATTTGTGTTTACCTTTTAGCTTGATTTCTTTTTTTTTAATATTTCCATGGAGAACTGATTTTGATAATTTTTTTTAAAATAAAATTGTTCTTGGATACATGGAACTATATTGAAAGCTGTTTATCACAGAGTTGTGCAGCTGCTGGAGACAATTGTCAGAGGACAGGTTTAGATCAGATATGAGGAAGGAATTGTTCCCTGGGAGGGTGGGCAGGCCCTGGCACAGGGTGCCCAGAGGAGCTGTGGCTGCCCCTGGATCCCTGGCAGTGCCCAAGGCCAGGCTGGACATTGGGGTTTGGAGCAGCCTGGGACAGTGGAAGGCAGGGGCTTGGAATGAGATGGGCTTTTAGGTCCCTTCCCACCCAAACCATTCTGTCATTGTGGGATAAACAAAGACAGTCATTCTAGTGGATTGGATTTATTTTTCTCTTCATTCCCCCCAAGACTGTGCAATGAGTATTTGGGAACAGACACATCCCATGAAGCAAAACATGCACTTTATTTCTGGTCACAGACGTTTAAACGTGGGAGTCTATCAACCTAAGTACTGGAAGAGATGAGGTGATCCCTTAAGTACTTCTGCCTGTATCATCCTTGTAATCTACTGATCATTACAGCTCTCAGGTGAACATTTTAGGGCCTTCAGGAGTATCAGCAAAGTGAAATGAAAACCCTTCTCAGAGTATCCTCAGTGTTTGTTCCAGCAGTAACTTTTGGCATGTCCCTGCTGGAGGCTTATCCCTGAGTCCTGCAAGGCTGTGCAGACGTTGAGGTTTGCCTCTGTGTGCCTTGGGCTGCAAAGGGTCCTGGAGTGCCTGGGAAGGGACTGTCACCTGCTGGTATAAATGAACCCCATCAAAACCAGGGGGGGAATGGCCATGGATGAACCCCATCAAAACCAGGGGGGGAATGGCCATGGATGAACCCCATCAAAACCAGTGGGGGAATGGCCATGGATGAACCCCATCAAAACCAGGGGGGGAATGGCCATGGATGAACCCCATCAAAACCAGTGGGGGTATGGGCATGTGTTTCAGCTGAGAATCTGCCCCTACATATGTCCTACTTTAAATGGAAATCCAGCAGGAAAGATTCTCTGCACATGTGGTTTTTGAGGCATTGAACTAATGTTGTTTGCCAGAGTGTGAAATAGATGGGCTGTATTATTTGCAGCACCCACATTTATCTTCAGGCTATCCAGTGTTAATTAAAAATACTTATTTTCACTCAGTGGAATATTAACAACACTCTGACTTAGTGCTTGTAATATGTTTCAGTGTTAAAAATGCATTGAGAAATGAACTAGATATTGCTTTTAGGATCTTCACAAGGGAGAAAAGTAGCTGTTATTACATATAGTTTATAGGAAAAACCAGTAGGTGAATGCAAGGTAACTGAAAGGCTCAACTGCCTGATTTCTAAAAGCCAGACCTAGAATAATGTGCATCATTTTCCTAGCCCTTTTCCTAATTCAGTCACTCTGTACAAGACAGAACTATCTCAGGATAGGCTTGTTTGTTTTGAAGTCCAGCAGTCACCAGGAGGATTTAATTGCCAAGCAAATGCAGAGCATTCCAACTCCAGTCGTGTGAGTTCCATCACTGGGGAGTGAGAGAGCTGCACTCTGCTGAGTGTGGAGGTGTGCAGGTCACCTTTGGTGTCACTGTGCCAGCCTTCCAATAGACACTTTTAAACATCACATCTGCTCTTTTTTGGTTATTCAAGAGCATCATCATCTGCTGTAGCTCTTGGGTCAGAGCTACAGAGGAATATGAACTCCCAGGAACACTTCAGATCCCAGGTACTTGGGGCCAGTGGATGTTACCCCACAGAAGCAGGAGAAGGCAACATGAGAGGCCAGTGATGATGGAGAGTGTTCCTGCAGGAGACTTTGTAGCCAGGTGTTCCCCTGACTGGAAGAGACCTCCCATGGTTTAGAAGTTCCTAAGTCTTTGTTAGCAGGATTTACACAAACAGTAGTGTGGGGTTCTGGTGTTTAGATTTCTCTGGGGAAGAATGAGAGTCTGCACTTGTGAGGTTACCTGCAGCTTGGGCTTGTCCATATTCTACATCCTAAAGCTGCATTTACAGTGCATTTATAGTGTATTCATTTCTTAGGGGAAAAGTGAGGTGAAGAATAACTTCATGTGTAGTTAGATTCACTTTCTAGACATTGACTATTATGTTGAGAATTTGCAAATAAAGTATTTCTAACTTGTTCACTGTTCAATATTTTATGCTACTTGCTGCCTGAGGTTATTTCATATTAGCTGCTTCAAAGATTGAGGTTAGCCTAGAGCCAGTTGTATCATTAGTGGACACCTTTGAAGTTACAGATGACCAGAGAAATAGAGAAATATCCCAATATTTTACAATAATTTTGTCTTTGCAGAAAAATAGGCTCTAAATAGAAAGCTTTTAAAGGATATGCCAGTGCATCTTTGTAGTCTGAAAATGCATAGGCCTAAGCTGAGTTGTGTCCACAGAGGTTTTCCTGGCTTGTTTACCTGGCAGTTCAGAAGGCATCATTTTGTTGTCAAGGCTGAAAAGGCTTGCAAAGCTTAAGAAAGGAGTCATTATTTACTTTGGTTCCTGTGCAAGCCTTGGTATGAGAAATGATGGTAACGCTGTGGAACAAAAGTGAGTATCCATCTCCAGGCATTCCCTGAAGGTTTTAAGGTGAAGTTCAGACCTTTGTCCAAGACCTGGTTTTGATCATCTGCTCCCTGCAAACACTGTAGGCAGTTTCAGAGATAGAAGGTCATAGAAGATTTTCTAAATCTCTCTGAAAATACAAGCTCAGTTTTTAAAGTACTTTTTCCTTTCAGTTGACATAGAATGTGCTAATAATGTCAAGGCATTTATGACATTGCACATTCAGTTTTAATGTAAGAGTTCTTTTCTTGCCACATCTAGTCTTTGTTTTAATATTGAGCATATTGTCCTGTTCTTTAGTAAGGAAATAACTCTGACTGAAGTGTGATATACAGATAACCAGCCTATACTCCCGGGTGCCTACCAAGATAGTACTGCTTTGATATTAACTTTAATGTTATTTATAAAATGAGACAGTCATGTTCATAATAGAGACTTCGTGGTGTTTGGTAAGTGAAGTCCAAATACTGCGGTCAGTGTACACAGTTACTGCTTAGGATTTCTGAGAGCCTGGTTCTTATGCTGTAAATGTCATGTGTGCTGACTTTGTGTAAAGAACCACTGTTTGTGGTCCTTTCCTTTAGACCAGGGCAGTCCAAGGTAGTGAGCAATGATTACTTGCTTTAGGCAAACAAAGTTCATCAGGCATTTTGGATTTTCTTGTAGTTTCTGTACTAACAGGAAAAAGAAATTCAAACCAGCTAGTAGGCACAGAATTATTATGGTAATATTGTAGGGAAAAAAGGCTGAGCAATCCAGTGAAGTGTGAAGTACACTTTTCAAGCAGGTAACAGTGACAGAGCCACTTTGCTTATAGGTGGAAATAAAAATATTAAGATTGTTTACAAAGTAAAACTGATTCTCTTCAGACCTCTCAAGTAACTCAGTCTTCTACATGCTGAGAATGAATGTGTTGTTGCATGAAGACATAGACATTTCAAGGACAGAGTTTGTATTGCAACATCTTGGACATTTTGAAACTCACCCATTGTTTTCCAGGAGGAAAATAATGAACACTGCAGACAAAAGCATAACCAAACTGCATTGTGGACATCTGAATTTATACATTGTTTGTAGAGAGAGAACATTATTTTTCACATGAATTGGGTATTAATGGATTAACAAATATTATTGTTGTTGTTATTATTAGTATTATTAATGATCACCATCATCAGCACCATCATCACTATCATCATACTTCTATTCATGTTGATTAACTGGGAGTATTACAGCAATTCAGAAGTTAAGAAGTGTTTATTTTGTTCCTATATACTGCTACTAAGGCATATGTTTTGATTCTGCAAATGATGCTTAACATCACAAATTGGCATTCTGCAAATATTGTGGTACTGGCTCTTGAAATCTATGAAAAATTGGAAAAATCCTTCAGCATGTGTGATTTACCAAATGCTCTGATGCACTGGGGACACAAAGAATGTGCTTGCTGAGGGATCCCAGACAGCCACTGATTGTTTTCTGTCCCATTGATTGCAGACTGACAAGGCAGAGAGAAGCAGTGCCTTGAATGTTGCCATAGACAACATGTGCAAGAAGACCAGAGACCTCCGCAGACAGGTGAGCACCTGGGCACGTGAAAAGGTAGAAAGAAGGATTCTTTTCCAATTTGCTATTTTCAGCTCATGCATTTTGAAAGCAAGATTTTTTTTTCCCCCTAATAAAAATGTATTGAAGACAATTGCACCATTCCACAGAATATTTACATTCCAGTTTTCAAAACTCTGGGAGAAAGCCCTGCCAAATGATACTGACTGAATATATATCTGTATGTATGCATATCTGAATACATTTGCTGTAGATATATGTCAGTAATGCCATCGAGCTTTGTTTAATTTTCAGTAAGTGTGAATTATTACCGGTTGTTGGAGCAGACACCTGGAAGGAACTGCTGGGTCACTATGTGTGGGTCTTTAGAGTTGGGTGAGCTCTCAGCACACAGGAGAGTCCTTGGAATGCCCAGTCCACAGTCCCCATTTTACATCCCAGGGAGACGTGGACCAGAATCCACAGCTTCAGTGAGGGGCAGAAGGTTAGCAGTGCACATCAGCTGTGTTTACATCCTTTCTCTGCAAGAAATATCTTTGAGAAAAACTGCAAATGCTGCTGGAAGTGTATAATGTGCCCATTCAGAAAGAAAACCCCTAGAAAGGCAGTGGTTCTTTCACCCAGGCTGCCCTAACCAAGCGTATGGAAATGTACAGCTCCACAGAACATGAGCACTCTCACGTTTATCCTCTCCTGCTGAAGACTGTCCCAACTTCGTGTTCAGTCCTGCAAGCCAGCCTGTGCTTCAAGATGAGGAATCAATTCCTTCCTGCTCCCACAATCAGCCAGGGGAGGCCTTCTAAAATGAGAAGAATATCATATAAATACAGTGTTCACAACTAACTAGCTATCCAATTTCTGCTTATATCCTGTCCAAAATGTGTTCAGTGCAGAGACCTGCATCACCAGCTTAGTGTATCTAGGAACCCTTCCATCCATTCTCTTCCATGAGCTAATAAAATTCCAGCTTAAAACACTTTATGGACTCTATTACAGTGGTTAAAAGCTGTTAACTAATTCAATTTGTGTCTTTCTGTAAACCTCTGGAAAACGTTGAGGCTGAATGTAATCATGCCCAATTTATAGTCAATCTAGAACCAGTAATTTTCTCTTACCAGAACAGCTCTGTGTTTCTTGACATTTTTTCCACTGGAAAGCATTTATGAGAAGTATTTTATCTATTTGCTCCAATTCTATGTTCATACATATGAATTGCTTAAGAATTGTTTTAGGAAGAGTGCTTGCTGCATGCCTAATTCCTGATCTGGGAGACATGAAATTGTGAGTTTTATGCCTGCAGATACGGCAGTAGACTCTTATTTGCTTTCACTTACGAACATTCGTTATTCTGTCTCCCAGCAATTTTACAAGAAACATGAAAATTGTTGTTTGCTCTACTCATAATTTTATAACAGTTTGTTTTTTAAAGATACTGCGTAGCTTTGCTGGTTTTCCTTCAGGCTCTCTCAGTTGATTCAGGGCTGTGCTGTGCCATGTACTCTGCTCTCAGTCATGCCTGGCATTGCCTCTGCAAAGATGAAACCTTATGAAGCTGTAGTTTTGAAATCTCTTCAGCAGTACCCAATAAACCAATGGTGCTGTCCCAGGCAGCAGCCTGGCTGTGGGTTGTGCCATGGGCCCTTTGGAATACCCTGGCACACCACACAAGGGGAGCAAAGGAATGCTTGTGTCTGGCAAGGCTTGAAGGCAAAAGCAGCTGGCCCCAGAGCAGGCTCTTCTGGGAGTGGTAAAAACTCTCAGGCTTTTCAAGGGAAGTTATTGGCATTCATTTCAGGAGCTTGGCCGGTACTTCTGGGGATTTTAAATGCCTCTGCTTTGTTTTGATTTTTACTTGTATTGTGCTGGAGATGTGCTTGTCATTTCTGTGTGTTCAGTTTTACCTGGATCACTGTTTCCCTGCCGAGGAGAGCTGTATGAATATTTAGGAAGGAATTGCCTATTCATTCATTCATTCAGTTTGTAATTATGTGAAATTACCATCCTCAATTCCGTCCCAGTTCTTTCCCAGTGTAGCATGAATGGACTGCACAGATGTTTCTCCTGTGGTTGTTCTGCAGTTCAGGCTGCTTGGTCGTTTTCATAAATGTTATTCCTGGTGATATTCTTATATTTTTGTGCTATTTCTTCATCATGGGTAGCTGTTGCTGGACACAAAGGAGATGGCCTTCCTGGCATCCCTTCAGAACAGGAAAGGGACATCCTTCAGTAATAACTGCTCTGAGGTTTGGCCAGGACTTTGCCAGGGTAGTCTTGTGAGGTGAGAGGCAAGTAGAGACTGTAAACAAGAGTTTGCTGTGCTCATCAGTATTGATGTTGAATAGTGATGCAAACAGCTGCTAGCGTTTTTTTCTCTACCCTCCACTGTTTTTGACAACCTTATGCCCCATGTTTTATAAACAACATGCTTCTGTGTTATTTTTTAATGCATTTTGATATCAAAACAAAAATTCTCTGTGCTTCTGTAACAGTCTGCTCAAAGGGTAAGACCTTGCATCTTAAGAAGAAAACAATTTGTCAGACATTATCCTCCTGCTCCTTTCCCTCTTCTGATGGTGTCTCTTTCACTTAAGAATATGAGAGAAAGTGTAATTATAGCACAAAAGCTTGCCTAGCATTGTGTGCTGGCACTCCTGGGGCTGTCCCTTCTGGCCGCTTAGCTGTTAGCATTTTGCCCTACAAGTGGCCAGAGTCACAAACAGACTTACTGAGTCACGGACGGAATGCTTGCTAGCATTAGCATGAAAAGAAATAGAGAGTGCCTCAGATATTCCTTTTTTTCTTTTGTCTTTTCCTTCTTTTTCTGTGTTGCATTTCTTTTTCTTTAATGCTACACAAGCCTTCCTTTGAAACTCTCCGCTTCATGTATTCCTTTGCAGAGCTGAACAGGAACATAATTTCAAACTTGTATGTATTCAGCAAAGACACAGCATTATCTTTGCATTCTTGAAGGAGATGTGATTTGCTGCATAATTGCAGGATAGAGCATTTCTTAGAGCAAAATAATAATAATGAGAATTTCTGTGTGAAAGGTTAATTAAGCCAAGAAAACCAGTGAAAAGCTATAGCAAAGAATTATGCAATGAGAGATAAAATTAGGCTGCTGGTTTGAAATTGGGTGTCTCAAGCTCACCACCACTGTGACTGAGGTTATTGCAGTCACACTACACAAGGGCAGTGAAAATCCTGCACTCTGGGCTATACAGAACTCCAGAATATTTCTGTTTGAGATAATGAATCATCGGCCGTAGATATGATGGTTCCACAACGTTTTGTTGTTGTCTTTTGTAAATTGAAATATTTGTTTTTAAACTGTGACTCCTCAAAGTCACATTCATGAACCTAATTTTAAATGGGCAAGAATATCTGGGTTTTTTTTAAGAGGAGCCTTTACAAGAGAGAAATCTTATCAGGTAACTTGGCAGGACTGGAGATTAAATGTATTTTATTTCTGGTAGTGAAACTTTCTAATAACTTTTTTTTTTTAATTATTATTCCAGCCTGAATAAAGCTGAGAGTGTAAGAAATCCGATTTTGCATTGGAATCCCACAGCCTTTGTCTTTGTAAATTACTTTGCAGAACATAGAGTGTATCCAGACAGTAAATCCTAATATGATAGGCTGCAGTAAGTTAGGAGACAAAGAAGCCATTCCAAACATAAATTGCCTGTGTTTGTTTGGAAGCTTTGTCTGTCCCTCAGGAGAGTCAAGGACAGCTGACTGTAGGTGGTGAGGCCATCCAAAATCTGGTGCTGGAATTCATATCCAGATCTTGTCTGATAATCAGCAGATTTCTCTACGCTTCTTTCTGCTGTGCATGGTCACTGCCCTACCTACAAACCCAGCAGCATCAAAAACATTGTGGTTTTTTCTGTTTTTCTCGTGGTAGGAGTCTTTACTTCTGAGTTTTCACACAGATACACGGAACAAAACACCAAGTGAAAACAGTACTTTGGCAACAGCATGTAAGAGCCTAAAATAAATTAGTGTCCTTTTCTGTTCCAATCAATATATTTTCTATTTTTTAGTAGTAGGAAATTCAGTGCATTTGATAATTAGGTTGCATTTCCTGTATTGTTCCTGTCAGTGTGTTTGTTTAGTGCTGCATGAGATCTGAATGAGCAGCTGTCATGTGCAGGTAACATGCAAAACAACCAGTGATCAGCTATAAGCATCTCTGAAGCCTAATTTAAGACAGGTAATTTATAGCAGAATGTTATACTTTTTAATAATTTAACTTAGAAGTTCAAGAACAATTAATTTAAGCAGAGAAAATTGAACTCCAGCCTCATTTATAGATCTCCTTGCTCTATGAATACGTTATCAGGTGGCACAATCAGTAATCTCACTGACATAATTACCATGAGGGCTGCCATCCTGCAAACCAGACCGTGTCTGTGCATTGCCCTGAAAGAAAGTACTTGGGTCATTTTGCAGTTATGAATTTATGGAATGTAGACATTTTGTGAGTACTAACATGGTGAAATTAATATTTTCTTTATAAAATTAAATAGTCTTCTCCCTTGGCATCTAAATTGCAAGGGAGAATACCCAGGAGATACGAGATCTTGGCTAACTTATTTTTCACATGTGGAATCACTTAAGTAGCCTATTCATCATGGAAGGGGAATATTTGTTTGGCTCCCTTGATTTCAGGAGGACCAGTACACGTTGTGAGTGTTTTATATGTCTGTACCCACACTTACAAACAGGCATATTTACCTAGTGGCATATTAAAGTTGTCCTTAAAATTAAATATGGTTTTCTGTGTCATAATAAATTGTAGCTGCCATAGGTGCAAATAATGCAGGAATACAGTGTGCACACATTTATGTTGCAAATAGGAATGGCCAATAATTACAGCAGACTTTAATGAATACTCCACTTAGTGGGGGCTGATGTACTGCTTTCTTTTGCAGCTCCGGAAAGCCATTATAGATCACATCTCAGACTCCTTCTTAGACACCACTGTTCCACTGCTCGTTCTCATTGAGGCTGCTAAAAATGGAAGAGAGAAAGAAATCAAGGAATATGCTGCTATATTTCGAGAACATACCAGCAGGCTTGTGGAGGTATGTTTGATGGAATTGTACTTTTTCTGGAATATATAGTGTGACTTGCCACTGAACACTCCCTTTGCTGGCAGATATCAAAAAATGTGTAAGGCTGGCATTTCAGGAAAGAATAAATAAGTGGCCTTGGGTAATAGTAAATGCATTCCATTTTCCTATAATGGTATGTAGCAAGACAGAGGGCCTTGGGTTGTGTAGCATTTCATTGCATAGAAGTGAGATGGCGTGGAATTGTAATTTGGGAAATCGGTGTAAGTCTTTCCACAAAGGTGTTCAGTGGCACTTGATGAAATGGGTGTTTCTGGGAGTATCGGCTCACAGAGCTGGGGGTCCTGCTGCCCAAAGTGCAGGACACACCACGTTAGTGCCAGGTGTTCCCCAGCTTTGTCCCCTGGAAAGTGGGACCTGTGCAGTGACCTGCTGAGGGGAGATGGGGCTGTGACACAGCTTAGAGCAGGAGCCCTAAGAATCACTGAATCAGAATCACTGAATCAGAATCACTGAATATTCCCACTTGGAAAGGACCCACAAGAGCCACCAAGCCCAGCTCCTGCCTGTGTACTGAATGAATCCCCTGCACACACTGGAGATTCAGTCACTTCTAAAGGATGTACTTCCTTACTGCTTAGAAATGATACTCCTTCAGCACTTAGAGATCTGCAAATAGAACTGGCAGGAGATTTTCCTTTGCTGGGTAATCAGTCCTGCAAACGGGACTAAATATGCACTGACCTAAACTCATTTGAACTGGAGCTTGGAACCCTGCTGGAATACTCAAGTCAGAAATTCACCCCAAGTGCCTGTAAGGAATGCATTAGTAATTTTTGTGGGGTTTTTAAGCTTTTAGTGCTTTTGTATGCAGTAACACAAAAATGGGGAAAAAATAAATGAATTCACTCTGTGGCTGAAAATTTACTTAGGAAAACTATTTGGCTCAGAATTAATAGCTAATCTTGAGTGTTCTAAAGAGAATGAAAGGAAAATAGGTAAAGAGCTAAAGTAAAAGCAGGATACTGCATTTATGTTTCTCTTCATGGTCATGCGATTACAGAATAAGAATAGTTGTTATTCTTTGTTTGACAAGAGTATCTGATTTTGACCATGCTGCAAAATCAAATGACAGCTGAAACATATGCTCAAAATTGCAGGCTTTTCCCATTTTTAATACTGAAGCTAAACCATCCTGAAGTGACTTCATTTTTAGAAAGAACAGGTAATCACTGAAGATCAAATAACTTGACTGCATTTCTGAGTGCAGCTAAAATACCCAAATCATAATTCATTTTACAAGAGCTAAGCCTAAAATCCAATATTCATTTCCTTCCATGGGTTTGAGTTTGTGTCCCAAATGCAAGGGAGAGCTGGCCATGAGTGTGGGTGTGTGATTGGAGGGACTGATGGCTGCACAGATTCACTGCCTGGAAAACCCACAGACTGATCTTGCTGTATGTGTGAATATACTCTGTCCGTGTACATATTTATATTTATGCTGTGACTCAATGTGCTGCCTACAGAGAAGAAAACTTACTTTTAAAGAGAGACTGTACCTAGTGCTACCTGCTATTGTTGAATTAGTGTTCCAAATGTCACTTTACTGGGGATCATATAATGGGCTCCTATTGAAAATTAACTTTAATTTTACTTTATCTTATCTTCCAGATATCTAGTAGAACTAAGTGTCTAATTTAAAAATTGATTACATTGGTTTAATGCCCTTACCAGTATCTCTAAGCAAGAGCTTGATTGATGGCTTTTTGATAAACTGTATTTATCAACTGCTAAACTCTCCAGTGAATTAATTAGGTGGTAGTTGTACTGCATCCATCAACTGTGAGCCTATCCAAGGTAAAACAGGACAAAAATGAAAAGAAACATTAACAGCTAAGTAAGTGACCACAAAGGGGCTTTGTAGAGATAAACAGATTGATCTGATATTTAAGGAAAATTCAGTCATTTCCAACAGCATCATGTAAGAGAAAGAAATATAGCACTTGTTTTGGGGAATGTTTAATACCAACTAAATTTATGTTAATGGAATAGCTTTTAAATAATTAGAGCAGTTATTGGAGCAGTTCCTACTGGAAGCATATTTGGGTTTCAGTGGCTTAAACGACTAAGCTGTGAATACATGTATTTTTAAATGGATGTAGTGGAGCACTGCACTCTTGCTTTAATTTCTCAAGGAAAATAGTATAGATAGACTTGGATCTGACTAGCTGTGGTTTTCAGAAGCGTTTGTACTTAAATACACACTACTTCAGAAGTGAGACCTGCCAAATGTGCTTGGAGCTTGGTTTGCATCCGAACGTGGGGCCGTGGATAATGCATGTGATGCAGAAATCAGGCCCAGCCAGAAGTGCTGCCCAAAGCCTGATTGTGCCTCAAGGGCAGGACAGAGATGAGTTACCTTTGGATCCTTCCTGTTTCTATTATCCCTTTATTTACCACAGAATTTCTGTTTCTTGGTGCAAATTCCAGTGTATAACCATCGCTTGTCCCGTTTGGGACGGGTGCCCAGCCTTCGGCCAGGGAAATGTTCATAGCTTGGTCTCTGTAAGATTTGGAGTTGGATGGCAGGTTAATCCAAGGTCCAATCCAATATCAAATTCCCAAAACTTAGGAGCAAGTTGTCAAGCATTATTGTATTGAATTAGAGGGTTTTTAAGTGACAGCTACGATCTGCAGGAGAGGCCTCGCATTCTTTCCTTGGCTGTTGATTTCCTGCACTGATACAAGAGCCAACAAACAAATTCCCTTACAACTTAGAGGTTATGGAATACAACTCTGAAAGCCACTCGTATGCTGTTGCAGAAATGGGCTTCATCTCTGCTGCTGGAAATAATTTAAGTATTGAAGGGCCAGATCATGGGTGGCATGTACCTGGCTGTGGAATACTGAGACAATGGGTGTAGTTGAAATATTTTAAAAGCTGAACAACCAAGAAAAGTGTTGCAAAAAAGGGCACAGAATGGTAACTGTACCAGACAAGGCTGGTGGTGAGACATCAGGCTATTGTAATACTACTATGAAAGCAGTTTTACTATCTAGGTGTAGTTGTGAGAAGTGTCTGTGAAACCCCCACTCGATCTGTTCTTTTGCTGTCTCTGAATTTTGGTATCAGAAGAGAAAATGAACACTAGTCCCTATTTTCCTTCTCCACGCCGCTTACTCTTTCAATTCTTTTTATTGTTTTCAAAGTATTTCTGGTCTTTTAAAATTTTCCTTATTTGGAAGCCACAAAAGGATCACCTTGCTCCCTTCCCTGTACCTTTTCCAGCACCTTGCAGCCCATGAGGTGGAGGGCAGAACGGTGCATGCTAATCAATACAGTCAAGATAGTTCATAGCATCACATAAACTGTTGTTTTTTCCTCACAAAATGATTCACTTTAAATCTCTCTAGACTGAAGTTCATCACTGTTATCGTTTGACATCCATTTGAAAATCTTCATTAGTTATTTTATTTACTGCTCCAAATAACTTGTTAAAATATGTGTAAACAAAATTTATTAAAAGTTAATGCAGACACCGTGACCACAAGGAAATTCCTGGCTCTCAGCTTTCTCCCAACGTCCTGCTGATTTGTTCCTGAGGCAGAAACAAGTGATGCTCATCTGTCTGAATCACCTGGGTATTTACTGCTTATTCAGCCCCCCTAATTCTTGGAGGAGTCATGACTGCATCTCATACACAGTACCATCAGTAGCCCAGATCTTTCATTCTTCCATTGCTTTCACGGGTGGAAATGGGTGTCCATTCCTGCTTATTTTAACATGGCTCTTCTAAAAGCTATTTATGGCATCAGGAAGATTTACGGCTATTTCCTTTTCATCTTATAAAGGTAACTTGTTGCACTTGAAGATATGCTGTGGAATCACCTGTGTAATGACTGCTGAAGTTTAATTCTCTCCAAATTAAGGGAAAAATGTTTTTAAAAAAATGCAGGTTTTCCTGAATCCAATCATGATTCCAACTTCAGTGAGTCTGCTCTTACAAATGCAGTGTCTCAGCTCTATCCTGCCAGACAGTGTTCCAGCTGAACATGTTCCACACTCCTGTCAGGCTTCAGAGCAGCTGTTGAGCTGGGCTGGTGATGTTAGTGCTGCACCAAAGTTGAACTGGATAATAGTCATTTGAAAGTGAGGGCAGAACAACATGTCAGAAGAGATGATACTGCATTCCCCAGATAATCAGTGAGCAATCATTTGAATCAGCTCAGTGGTGTTGCCTACTCTCATATATCCTTTGTTAATGTTGTTCTATGGCTCAGTTATAAATATGCTGCCATATTGATTAAACCATCAGTGTTTAATTTTCCTGTCACGGTATTTCACTTGATTGCAGAAATTTATTAAAGAAGTTTCTGAATCTGGACCACAAAGACCTGTGTATTTGTGTAGCCAGATCTCCAGTCACATAAAAATGGATTTTGTTATTGCAGCCAGCAAGTCCAGTGGTGATAGTAATCAAATGATTTTGATGTTACAGGACTAGGCTGTAAGTCCATTTTTAAGCAAAAAAAGCCATTGATATTTGTTTATTTCCAGTTTTAAGCATTTCCTTATGTGCTCAGTTTAAAACCTATACTAATAATGCTGGACTGTACACTCCACCCACCAGTATCACTCCTCTTGATGTTTTGATTGTTTTGTTGTTTTTTCAAAGCTAACAAATCCAAGCAGGTATTTTGAGATTTGATTGTGTTGGTCTTTTTTCAGTGTAAAACCTTATTTATCTCATTGACTCTTAACCCAAGATAAAGATTTTCCGAAGATTTCTCTTGATTACGTAAAGTGCCATTTCTTCTTTGATTAAATGATTAGTTTAGTATGGATGCCAAATTTTTAGATGACAGAAGTGAGGTGATGTGGACCTTGAGAGCTGACTGTTGGTCTATTTTGAGACATGCATTATGTTGCATTTTTGTATGCTTTGTTTAGCACTTTTAATCAGGCATATCCTCTATTTGAGGGCTGGTCTTGAATCTGTTTTTGAAAGATCAAGGGTGCTTGAAGAATAGATTATGAAATGTTTTGTATATAAACACAATAGACTGAGTTGCATATTGTAAAAACCAAAGTTCATCTTCTCACAAACTGAATTTGATATGGAAATCAGAAGTACTGCTTAAAATATCAAGAGACATTTTCTGTGGTTTCTGTTTTAATTTGAAAATGAAGCATTCTCTAATAGAAACAACAAGTCTTGAGAAAGTAAACACTTTTTTCCCCTCTTTGAATAGCAAGTGTTAATTGAGCTAAGCTAAATGGCTGCTACACCGACTCACTGCTCACACTGTACTTTAAGACACAAACAGTATCCTCAAAGGCCAGTGGCCTTTGTAAATCAGCTTGAGCAGCGAGATCTCTTGCAGATCTCCCTTCTGAATTAGCATTTGGAAGTTACTGCAAGCACTGATGTAAGATATAACAAACTAATAAATTCAGAAGCATGTGTATCAATTCAGGGACTTACAAGGCATCAGCGAGATGGAAAGACTGAACACCATCCCAGCTCTGGGGCAACAGTATTTCCTGAGGTAGCAGTAACTAAACACCTTCATTCTTGTGTTGCTAGGTTTTGTCTCTGCTGAGTTCATTGACTACTCTGTGCTCCTACCCTGGAGGTTCTGCCTGCTTTTGAAGGAGCTCAGGCTGGGTCCTTGTGGCCAGCACTGGTGTGGGAACAGCTCAGACATGGCAAAGGATTTGAGGTGCCCTGGTTAACATCTTTGCACTGCCACAGCTGCACAAGAACTGCACACACCAGAGCGTCTCAGCTTTAAATGGGAGCAGTGGATTCAGGGATGTGGGGCAAGCAGAATAGTCCCAGTTACATAGTAAAAAACCCCCCAAACCCACATTAAACTGCCCACTTTGGCTCTGATATTGGACACTTCCCACATATGAAATGAACACTCAGCTGCTGAAGTATTTTGATGAGCACCAAGGGTCACATTAAACATTCTTCTGATGGAGGTTGTTTTAGGCTGCAGTGCCTTATATTTCTCATATACTGCATCAAATACTTCTAAGTCTGAATATTGATTTTGTACTATTGAAAAAACCCTAGAATATATTGCAGGATAAAAAAAGATTTGGGTTAAGATTTTCTCTGTAGTATGTTTTTGTGAGCCTTGGCTAAAATAGATTCTTCAAAGATTTGGTTTTTCTAGAAAATGCTTGTTATTAATGGGAATTCCATATTAAAATGCAGCAATTTTGGAAAAATATTTCAAAATATGAAGATTAAGTGCTTTCAAATTGGACACATTCGGGTTTTGCCTTGAAATACCTTTTCATTTTAAATGCTGCAATTAATTTGAAAATCTAGTTGAAATATTTGATTGTATTGAAACATTTTCAGAGTCTTGTCTTCTATCACATTTCAAAATGATTTCTGAATATTAACACTATTTTAAATGATGAAAATTAAGGCAAAATAATAATGAAAAGCTTTGAGGAACCCAGGTGTACTTTCTAGTCCCCTGTAAGGCATACCTGATTTAGTGACTGGAGTGTTCTGGCCTCTGGTTCACTTCTACCAAAGACAAAAGGAAATTCCACTGTTGAGATAACAAGTATGTAACAGTGAACAAAAACCAGGTAACAGGAAGCCTGAAATGTCACATCCACACAGGAGAAAAGCAGGCCCTGTGTAAGTGGCAATTTCTTGTTTGGGGAAGCTGCCAGACTGTTCTCCTGAGCCGATCCATCACGGAGATGTAATGCTTTCTGAGAGGAGGAGTGATAGGCTGCCTGAACTTGAGATTAAAAAAGGAATTTCAGGGGAGCAGGGAAGAATCCTCTGATTATCTTTTCTTTTGGCACAGATGCAAATCTCCCACTGCAGTGCTTAAAGGTCAGCTACACCAAGCCGAGGCAGAGAGATTTAATAGGAGAAGTGGAGGTGATGATGGAGTGAACTTTGTGTTCATCCCTTCTCTCAGTACACAAATACACCTTTTTCTCTCTAGTTTGATCTAATAACACTGACTTCAGATCTGCTGATACATAAATTTGACACTTCGCCTGTGGCCTAATTCTTGCCCGTGTGTTTTTCAGTTCTGCCTGCATTGCAATATGCCAGTGCTGGCTCCTGGACTCCACACAAGGGACAGTAACAAAGAGCACATGCATTTAAGGGCATCACTGTTGCCATGTGCTGACACAGAGCAGCAGAGCCGTGCAGGACACAGAGTGTTGCACAAAAAACAAGTTTGCAAGTTGGTACAAAGATGTCCAGTGCAGAAAATGCACATCTATTGCAGGTGAATTCTCCTTGGGAGAGCATTGAAAAAAAGATCAAGTTAAAAGCTGTAAAGGAGAAAAGCCCTTAGGTTATGAAAATGCATATTGTTTCTACTTCTATAAGGAAATTAAGGTTTTGAGTATACATAGATAAAAAAAGATTTTTCTTTTCATGCTGTTAGTAATAGAATGCCATTGTGGCAAACAATATGGAAGAACTTACCTATGGTAAAATGAAACGTTTTCAGCATCTGCAAAATGTTTACAAAACTGAGGACAGTGGAAATAATAGTAAGTATCTGGTAACCAAAAAGAAATCTTGACAATAAATTAATAAGCATGCTCAAGAAGACTCTTCCTTTCTCCCAAAAGGCAAAACACAGCCACTGGCTCTTGAACTAAAGCTGTCTACATATGCCTCTTGTGAAAAACAGCTCTGCCAAAAGTCAGTTTTAACATGGAATCTGCAAAACCTAACAGGTTGCTTATTATTTTCTATACAAACAGTAAATATTTCTTTTTAAGTAAAATGGGAAAACTCCCACACTTCAGTCTGTTTTATTGGCCTGCATCTAAAAGATGACAGATCTTACTCACCACCTTGTCTGATTTTGTATTTCATTTGCTACAACTTTCTATGTCAAATTTTAAATATAGGGACCCAGAAAATTGGGCTGAGAGCAACTTCCCATAGCTCTGGAAGATGCAACAAAAAAACCCCAAAACAAATCATCTCACTCTTGTACTTTGCTGAGTGTGCAACAACCAACTCCCAAGCAGCCTGTGACAGCTGTTACTTTTACCTCTGAACATCCACTACCTAAGGACTGCATTCTTCAACCTTACTTAGCTTTTACTTGGAGCTGAGGAAATAAAACTACTTGAACTCTGAGTGTCAACAACCCCTGATTTGATATCCAAGGTAACATTTGCATTGTTTCCTGTCAGCAGCCTAATCTAAAATGGACTTAACAATCCTTTAGTTTTGCTTTATATATCAAAGTACTGCATGTACAAAGTCCTGTCAATTGAAGATTCCCCTTCAAAGACAATGGGGAATTGAGTATTCTTTACACTACTCCTATTTCTCTCAGTTTTAATCCCAGACTGGTAAACACAAAATAAAAATAACATTTTAATCCTCTATTGCCTCTTTTTAAATATTGATTTTACTGAGCTATTGAAAACCAAAACTACTTCTGACAATGTCAAAACTTCAAAACTGCATGTGTAGAGGTCAAACTGACAGATTACTGCAACATCTTTATTAACTTTCAGAATATCAGAAGAGAGCAGAATCTTTTATCATTCTCCTCTGGAGCATAATCAGAAGACAAGAAGTATGAATGGTGTTACATGGAAGTTTTTAGTTTCAGGCTGTTCAGGGCTAAGGATTTTCATCCCCAGATGTGAGATGCAAGTCCAGGGCTCGCCATAGTTTTGCTGTTGCTTTTGCTCTTACTATTCTTCTTTAACCCATACTATACTTTCAGTGGTATGATCATGTATGTCAAATAGCACGGTAAGACTGTAAGCTGTAGCATATCTCCTCATTGCTGTGGTACCGTTTGTCTGCTGCTCAGTTCCAGAGCTGTGCACAGCAGCTGTCCCGAGGATCAGGGTCCCTTTGCACAGTGGGATCTGCAGGCACAGAGCTCCAGCGTGCCTTTCTGCTCCAGAGAGCATTGAAGTGTGGAGCAGTCAGCATATGGACATGGAGATGCAGTGGTCAGCATCTTGGGAATAAAATGGATCTGTCAGCAGATAAGGATGACATTTCTGTAAATAAGATAAGCTCTTCTAAGCACAATCAATATTTATGAATGGGAAGTGGATTTTCATTACTTGACCATACTAATTAACCCTCCTCTCTTATCATACGTTCTTTATTTATTTTTTTTTTACTCCCAGTTAGTAAGCTAATGCTTTGTTTTTGATAGGAAAACCACCTCATTTTAGTTAGCTAATTTCCATGCGTCCTCAGTTTGTGTGATTGGGAATTCCCATTGAGGTTCCCTGGCTGCTGTCTGACTTTTCCCTTCCAGGAGAGACCCATGTGCCACCTCCCTCTTCAGGCAGGGTTCAGTCAATGCCACACTGGGGACCTGCGGGCAGTGGCAGTTCCTTTCTGGAGCTTCTTCATTGTTCAGTTAAATCCAAACTCCTCAGTGGACTCATCTGAGTAACCTGACTGCTGACTTGGCTAATTTTAGCAAGTCTGTGATTAGCAATACTAATCTAACTATGAAAGAAAAAGCCCAAAACACAACTTCATTTTACTTAGAGATGCCTCTATTTTCTGCAGCTGTTTAAAAATCAAACTTGATGTCTGACACACAAACGCAGTGCCAGGAAGCCCAACAGTTGGGTGCAAATCCCAGCTTTCCCATTTCAGTGAATTTGCAGAGTCCCTCAGCAAGCTGACCTGCTAGGCAAGGACCCTGGGGCAGCCTACAGACCCTCTGCTGCCAGGTAGGTGTGTTTGCAGACAGCCTGCAACAGGGAAAGGTGCTTTACCTAAAGTGCTAATGGCATTTGTGGGCAAGGGTTGTGTGGAATTCCTTCTAAAATTAAAGGCAGCACAGGAATGATGCACAAATGCTTTAAATGCAATAAAATGTATTATGTTCTAATAGAAGCAGTCTGGCAATAGAAACTGAGAGGTGGCAGGCAGATGGAAGAAGGCCTTTAAAGACAGATAACTGTTTCTGGGGGTACTGGAGCCTGTAGATGGGTGCTTAATGAAGAGCTAATGTGGTCCAGAGAGTGAGTTTAGAAAATTAATTTAATTAAATTTGGTTAAAGTCAGGCACATACTTCTAAGTGTACGTACGCTTTAAGACTTTGAACCTTGCTGTTTAGGGGCTCACAGAGTTCAAGCATTTTGTAGCAAGTCCTGAATTAATAATGCAAGGATTTTTGCACCTCTATATAATTAATCAAATAAGGTCCAACTTTCCTATTACTGATTGAACTTCAGGTGATAAATGGTGACATTTTCATTAATCCTCTTAATCGCAGCCTTTATTGCCTAAGTGTGAAGCGAGGGAACAAAAGATAAACAGCCCAAAGATTTATCAGTCTTCCTGGGTCTGAGGGGCGTATTTCAGCAGCTGGAAATGTCAGGCACCTCTTGCAGGTGCTGGGAGTTGCAGGAGCTCCAGCGGGAAGTGGGCTCCCCAGCAGGATACACTGGCTAACATCTGAGGTGATACTATACTGAGAGCTGACACAAGTGCATTGGCACTGACTGCTTGCCTTTTATTACTGCAGAAACCAGATTTAGAAGTTCCTCGGAATATTAGAAATTGTGATAATTGTGATTCCATTATATCCCCAGAAGTCTCATCATTTTGATACATTGATCTGTAATGAGCCAGTCAGCTGTAACAGAATAATTCCAAAGGTGCTAAAAAAGGCACTCATCATCAAAATATTAACATCATTTTGCTAAAGCTTGTGCGTCTTAAATACCAAACAAGTCTCTCTGTTCATGTGTTAGGGTTTGCTGGCTTGTTTTTAATTTTTTTCCCTTGGAATATGAATGCTGTGGTAATTGTTAAAGGAGGAGGTTTACTCTTCATGGTGTTAAACTGAGAGAGGGTGAATTTAGATTAAGTAGGAGGAAGAAATTCTTCCCTGTGAGGGTGGAGAGGTGCTGGCACAGGCTTCCCAGGGAGGCTGCTCTGTCCCTGGAAGTGTCCCAGGCCAGGCTGGACAGGGCTTGGAGCAGCCTGGTCTGGTGGGAGGTGTCCCTGCCTGGGTCCCTTTCAACCCAAAGCATTCTGTCATTTTAAGAGTGTTTTCCTGATGATTGGGCAACAATTTGGCTTGCTCAATTTAACCACCTTTCTAGGAGTCTTTTTGGTTATTTTACCACTGGCAAATGGCTTTTGAACCAGTATTTTTCTGCCGCTGCCTGGGTGATGCTTTTTACAAGACTGTACTTTATAACATGAATTTCTGGATACGTTGAAAAATAACTGATAAACATTTTTGTTCTGAAATGCAGTTTGTACACAATACCTAGAGGAGCTATGTCATATCTTGTGCTTTAGACAAGAAAGCAAAAAGTAGGGCAAATTCTTTTATAATACAGGCGCAACAGCATGAATGAAATTTTTTAAAGAGAGAGTCTGGGGGGAAAAAAAAAAGGTAAGGAATAATCAGAACACTGTAGGAAGCCATGGACTAGAATTTCTGATTACTAGGAAGGCAAATAATCATTGTTTATCAGGGAAGTTGGATATGTTTTTGTTTATTGCAGCTTGGCTGAGGCAAAAGGAACATCCTGCTAGGTATGTCCCTTTGGTTTAATTCATCTTCTGCAGAAGTTTTTAAAAGAAGCTGAATATTAAACTTGAGCAACATACAATAACATCAATGTATTTACTTCCAAGGAATTCACATGGCTCACATTTTAACATCATTCTATTAAATTGCATTTTAATAACTGTTAGCCTAGTATTCAAAATACTGAGTTCATGACAAATTTCTAAAACTGTCTGAAAAACACAGGCTGCTCTTGTTAGGTGTAAGGAACCTCCTTGATAGGCTCAGCAGGACAAAACTGAAGTGTCCAGACATGCTTTCTCTAAATGAGCTGTCCTCAGTCATGCTGTCAGAGTGGCTCACCCAGCTGGGACAGAGAAGGGACAGAGGACAGTAGTAGCCTTATCCCAGGAACTTTTGCAATGGGAAGTTCAGATCAGCATATTCTGAGATTTAGCTTCATTAACCACGAGTCATTTGTAGATTTGAATTCCAGACTTCCTTGCACAGAGATTTGTTTCCTTGGAAGTGTGACTCCTGCGTGTCTTTTTGTTGACGTTGGACAGGTGTCTGCTGTGCGTGAGGATCACTTCTCGCCAGGGCATCACTTTACAGGGAATAGCAGTCAATTCATTTGCCCCTTTTCAAGGCCAGTGTACTGTAAACGAGATAGAATCTCCTGGGAGTTTTTCAGTGAACTTAGTGTGATCACGTTCCTGCAGTTTGAATTCTATGCACACACTTAGGGGAGAGCCCACACTGATGCTTCACACCACGCTGCAATCTGCAGTTTGCAATCTGGATAGCTTTATATGGGAGTTTTGGTTGCAAGGCTTATGAACAGTTTTAAATGTTTTCTTTGTGATCAGTTTCACATTTCCTAGATCAGAGATCACACAGCAAAAATTAGTCAAGGGTTTCTGATAACATGTTTTATGAACCTTTTAACTCCATTAACAGAAACAGACACTTCCACTGCCACAGAAACATTTTATGTTAGTACAACGTTTGTTCCGTATAAACTGCAGTAGCTATGAGCTTACGGCCAGCTCCACTGGCAACTGGAATTGGCTGCTTATATAAGGCGTTCATGGCCGCATTTACAAAGAGGAGAATAAACAGCTCCCACAGACCTGTGTGCGTAAAGCTCCCATCCGTTCCGTTCAGCGCCGCGCCCGCCCCGCCAAGTTCTGGAAGGTTCGGAGCGGGCGGCGAGTGCTGGCGCGGGCGGTTTCGGCTGCCCGTCCCCGCATGGAGCTTGCACCGTGAGTCCGTGCCGCTGGAGTTCCGCCCTTTTGTCCATCGGAATCCCCTTCTTTAGGCCGCCTTACCGGCTGCCCGTGCTGAGGGGCGGCGGCGCGGGCAGGACGGGCGGCTGAAACCAACCACAGCCGTGAGTTCTGCTTTTCCTTCTACTTCGATATGCTCTTTCTCTTTTGAAACCGGGGAGCTTTGGCGGCCTTGCTGCTTTAAAGCCTAACTTTGTGCAGCATGAGTTCTTAAATAGCGATGTTAGGAAGGTTTTTTCTTGAGTTATAAAAATTTCGGTCTTAGTACTTGGAGACAAAATGGCGTCCGTGCCCTTGGAGACAAAATGGCGTCCGCTGGGGTGAGGGAACGCGCCTCTGCAGTGGTGAGGGACGAGCAGCCCAGTGTGGAGTGGCGTTTGTGTCGCTATTGAGGCTCGGTTTTTACACATTGTCCTTGAGTTTAAAGCTCTCTGCGGATAGAGTGTTACGGCAATCATCTGCTTCTTACCTTTTCAAGTCATGTTGAGTGGAAGCAGGACACCAGGAGAGTAAAGGTCTTCTCCAGAGGCTGGAGGGAGACACTTGGGTTAGAGAGAGATTCCAGGAGTACTGAAAGAGAGAATTAACTCCTGATAAGGTTTGGAAGTGGGATTGGTTTTATTTCTGAAAAGCTACTGGTGCCGGAATGGTTTTTGTCTTTTCTTTTATAAATCTTTTACTCAGTTCTCTGTATCCACAAGTATTAGCAGTATGCACACTTGCAACCTTTTACTTAGTTTAGTGCTCAGTGTTCTGTAAGTGTTCTGCAGGCCTGAGACTGAACAGCCCAGAACTGCAGAGCCAGGGACACCAAACATTGCTACTATCTCAGGAACCCAAGGTCTCCTGGCAGGACAGATTCTGTATACTAGGGGTGAGCCCAGCCCAACCTCATTACTGGGCTCCCTTGTTAGATCTGCTGTGTAGATATGGTGTAAAGTCTGTAACTGGTGTGTGTGATTGACGGGGTTGTGCATTTTGCCACGCTGTCACCTGGGCGAAGTGGATGCATCAAACAGGATCCTGATTCAAATACTGAGGGAAAGACCCCAACCCATTTAACTCTGTCTGGCTCCATTATCCTAACACCAGGAAAAAGGCATCACTACTACTTTAAAGGAATTCTTCAAACACAACTGGTGCTTCCTTGTGTGAAGTGGGAGGGCTTGGTGGTTCTACATTCTATAAGCTGCCTTAGGCTCCGACTTGCTTTCTTCAATAAATTTTCTTCTTTTAAACTGGGAGATGAATTTTGTACTTGCTCTGGGAAGGCTTTCAGATTGCTGGGTTTCAGATACTGCCACTGGCAGAATATTGCAAGTCGGATGGCCTTTGTTTTTCCTTCTTTTTGTGGAATATGTGAATAACTAATAATAAGAAAACAGATAAGGTTGTATTCATGCATATGTTTGAATCTTGCCTGTTCTTTGTAGACGAAAAGGGCCTGAAATGTTGAGTGTTCTATTGACAGTTTCATTGTATGCATTGTATTTTTTTCTTTATTATTGAAGTGCCGGAAATGGATGGTTTAATGCAGTTTTGAGAACTGGTTGATACATCCTGATCCTTACTGAGTTCTGCTGGTGATAGATGATGATCAAATCCTGCTACTGCCACACAGTTGAGGCAGTTAATTAATCTGTTTATCAGCACTTGTGTGCCTCATTCCTTAAAGAGCTGTGTATTCTGGCAGGGAGTTGTGATCACTCGTTCCCTTGAATGTTTTAAGGAATTGGCTAATTCTGTGCATGACTGATGTTCTGTTGGTCCATGGGTAACTGCTATCCTATCTGCTATGTGTTGAGGCTGGGAGAAGGAAAAGGAGAAGGTTACATGATTGCAGGACTGGATAGCCCCTTTCTCCTTTTGAAAACCCTGCTTTCTTCTGGTTTCATATACAGCATAGTGCTAGAAAGCCCCCTGTTGCTAACACTTCAGTAAGGGTGCTGAGGGGAGGTTTCATCGGGTAGTTTGCCTTTAGAGCTTTCCCTTTTCTGTTTGGCCTGTGGAAGGAGCTTTCCTCAGGGATCAGAGGCCACTTCACAGTTGCTGCAGTGGATGAAATCTGGTGCTGATGGGACATCTTTTTGCGAGACCATTATTGAGACACAGGTCACAACTACAGGCACTTTACTGAAGTCTTCAGCTAGCTTGCCAGAGCACGAATATAATACAAATACAGTATCTATTTTTCCTTGTAACCAGAGCTCAGAGTCCAGAGAGGGAATCCTTAACTGAATTCTTCAAATGTTGCTGTGATCTAAAGCAGCGAGAGAAAGCTTAATGGGGCTCTGCATCAAGCCTGACACCGTTATTGAAGAGGAAATGGTTTCTGGAATTTTACTGGGCAGAATTCTCCCTTACATGTATGCTATGTTTGTCTCAAAGTGTGTGCATTTTCTGTTTTCATTTTGGTTGAGGCCGTATTTATCAAAGATATCTCCTAGATGAACTTGTATGAGATAAGATTTGTCTGAGCATATGGAACTTGAAATAAACCAGTTGCAGTTATGTTGTTAAGGAAAAAAAAACCTCACAACAAAACTCAGCAATCCAGTCCGTAGGTATTCATATATGCTTTATTAATTACACAAGCAGAATCTTGGACATGCTTGCTATGAAGCAGTTAAAGTTACTGAATATTCTGAGGAGTTTGAACCCTCTTAACCAGGTGATTGGAAACACCTGGAGGGGCTGTGACAAGCCTCAGGTGTAGCAGGTGAAGGTAATTTTGTCAAATCAGCACTGGGTTAGGCACTAATGTGGTACTGGGTAATGGAGCTCTGCAGAAAATGGAAGGAGATGGAGGCAGGCAAAATTAAGAAGTGTGAAAGAAACCGAAAGCTGAGTGAAGAAGCTTGCAGGTGTGTAGTCCCCTACTGTACTTAAATTAGCAGACTCAAGGTCTTTCTGAAAGAGAGGAAGGTGAAAAGCTAAAAGATGCAGGGACAGCTGCAAAATATATGTTCAATGCATGTTTGAGTAGAGTTTGTAACTTTTCCCCCACGAAAGTAAAAACTAATAAAAGATAAAAGTGTAACTTTTGACCTGAGGTATAACTATTTGACTTGATCTGGAAAGAAATTAAGTTTTATGGTAGAAAATGGATTGGAAAACGAGCAACATTGTGATATTACTTTATTGCCCACTGGAGGTAAGTTTTCAATCCACAGGAATGTGTTTTTTCACTATAAACAAATACTGTAGTCTATGTAAGTTTTATTAAGCCTATAAAAATGCACATAGTAATCATAAATGCATATAAAAATGCAGCAATGACTGGAAGACATAAATACATCAGTGTAGCTTTTTCCTTGAAAAAGTATAGTCATTATTTAATGTTGACCTTCGTAGTTCTTTCATGGCTCTTTTTTTGTGTGAACAGTTGTTTTCCTCAAAGGACTTCTTAAGGCTTCATGAATAAAGCAAGTGTAGAAACTGAAAATACATAAAAAACCTGTAGAAGATATTTCTATGTAACACAAAATTAGAAGCAGAAAATACATGAGTATATTTTTTCATTTATGGTTTGAAGAGAGCAGGCTAACACTTACAATCAGTTTACACAGAGTATATAATTTATATTGAAAGCCATATTGACTGCTGTAATGTTGGAGTTCAGATGTTCCTCAGCTCAGTGTTCACTTTCTCTCCTGCAAATGAAATACTGTCTGAATTGTCATTATTCAGATTACTGGGGTTACTGGGCTGTTTTTGTCTCCATTTGTGCACTGGCCTCCTTAGGCCTTCTTAGCTCCTTGCCAGTGCCAGGGAGAATTCACGTACATATTGTCAGGTTAGTGTTCCTTACAGGTGTGTATAAGAAATACTTTTATTTGGTATTGTGGAAAACCAGTAAGTTTTTGTTCTGATACTTACAGTGTGTTAAAAAGAAATAGAGACAAAATGATAGCATCAGGACTTTAAACTTTGTAAAGACTGTATTTGAAGTCTTGTGACACACAAGTTCATTTTTTGTGAAATTTGAAGCATGTCAGTTTTTATTTTAGTAACACTTCCCCAGTATGGTACTAAGAATTTCTGTAGGGTTATCAGTGGGAGGGATTGGGTTGCCAGAGGGTTCTTCACACTAGGCTAAAAAAACCTCCAGGGAACAGACTTTGGGCTTTTTCCCTGCTGTGTAATGAAGGACAGGGGAACTTTAGGCTAGGCAGAGCTTTGGAAGGTCTTTCCTCAGTGAAGCAGTTTCTTCACAAGAAAGTATTTAATACGAAGAACAGGAAATCTTCACCAAGAAGAGGAAACAGATGCCTTCATGGAATTAACAATTTAGCTATCCTTAGTGATTTACAGAATAAGTGAGGCGGGACTTGGGTAAAATAATGAAAAGAAACTGATCTTCTATTGGTGGAGCAAAAGGGATCACATCTAGAGAACATGCTGCTTCATTTGTACAATTTATAGAAGAAGAATTTAGCTAGTTAGCAGACAATCTGTTCCTGAGCAAATACTTGTTTTTGGGAGTTAATGGAGTGAATTTAACTGAAAAAAATCCTTGGGGGTACATTTAATTCTTGCTGTGCAGTGTGGACAATAGATCAGCAAAGCTGTTCTCAACTTCAGATGAAACAGGTGGTGAGGCAGTGCAGTGATTATTTACTACTTAAAAATCTCACTTTTGCATTTGACTGCATTTTGCTCTCACCTGGTGTTAACTCTCTGAACCAGGATTTATTCCAGAACCACTGAATTGCTTTCTTCAGTTGTGGCTGTTTTCAGCAGAATCAGCGTAAGACCCCTTGGTCCTCTCACAGGGAAGAGGCAGTCTCACTCTGTGTGTTAGCTTCCACTTGCCCGAGGCTCTTAAGGGATTGGGAACAGATCTCTTTTGTCTACAGAAAGGATATTGGGTTATCTCTGTTACTGCCAACAGTAGATGGTTCAGAGCTGGTGAAAATTACCACACCTTCCTGGAAATCCACTGGAACTAATCAGTGGCTCTCCAAGGTGTCTTGCCTATGTGCGTTTTCTGTTTTGTGATGTAAAACCCAGTGGAAGGCAATGGGAAATCTGAAGTCGTAAGAAGCTTGAGGATTTCTTTAAGCCTTTTTCCTCTGCTTGGGGATAGGATCCACAGTGTGAATGCAGGTGTGTGAGCATAGGCAAGGGAAAAAGCCTTCCACCCCAAGGAAGTTTGGACAACAGAGCGAACTTGTTCCTGTATAATGTATCTCTTGTGGCCTCTAAGTGCATCTTTCTTTGCCTTTCAGTTGTTTGATAAAGATTAGGAACTGGAAAAGTCTGGACACACATTTCCAGTTGTGCTCTCTCCTGGATACCCGAGTCCCATGTAGTGTATAAATCAAGGAGAGGAATATGATTTGTTAAATTACTTTTTAAACCGACTAAATCTGCTATACACAAATCTTACTATTCAGCAGTTTCTAGCCTGAAAAGTTGTTAGCTCACCATATGCTAAAGAGGGCAACCTCCTCTCCAATACAGAAGGGTAAAGCCTCACCCAGTTATAAGAACACCAGTTAAAGTGCGTGTAAGAAGCTTGTTTAATAACTTCAGGAATAAAAGAAATGTGTGTTGGCATATTCTGTGTACAGGTAATGGGCATCAAAAAATACACTCTTTGGTGCCTTCACAATATAAAAATCTGTCAGGCTAATGAAATATTTTATCTGCTGCCAGTACTGCAGTTATGTGCTCAGTTCAAAGTCTTCCTTTCCCACTGCACCTTAATTAGTGTATTAATTGATGTTGCTAAAGCTCATCAGGGGTGGTTTGTTCTCTGTTTATGTTTTCAAGGAAAAGCTGTGTAACTGCTTTCTTAGTATCTTAAGAAGGTTTGGAGAAAATGATCATGATTTATTTTTGGTAGAGTTCTGATTTCAGTCAGACCAGCCTACAAGAAAGCTTATTCTTTGTCCTGACAAACTTTGCTCTTCAGAAGGACAATTATTTTCTGACTGAGAGGAATCTTGGCTTTTCATTTTGCAGTTTTGTTTTTTTTTTTGGAGTTGCAGTGTACTTGGGTTTGAAGACGGTCTAAGGAACGTTTCTCCCAGAGAATACAAAAGAAATGTGATGTATTTGTGTAGTTTTTACTGCTTGAGGGAGACACTGTGGTGTAATGAAGATTTCTCAGATTGCAAAATTCTTTTGAGGTGAGTATTATACTGGTGACAGTAAGGGTCTTCTCTGAACTAGGGATTTTTATTTTTTTTCTTACACGTTATAGACATTTACTGTTACTGAAACAGCTTATCCTCCTTATTAACAGCATTATAGCCTCAAAAGGGGCTTCAAGTTCTCAGATGCCCTTCCTTTTGCTTGGAAAAATTGCTCATGTGTTAACATCTTTCCATGTGATTTATATGACTTACTGTGTTTTGGAGTTGTGTTAAGGAGATCTCTTCAGGAGCTGGTGAAGGAAATCCCTACAGTGAATGTACTGATGGTTGAGACCATGTTAAAGACTTCCAGGGGTCTGGATTGTCTTTGGGTGGCATAGCTGTGAGCCTCACCTACTGCTGAGGCTCATTGAGAGCCCTTCCACTTATGTATAAGGTACATGTGGGCAAGCACTGCTTCAGTGCCAGATGAGGAAAAGTCTGCCCATTTTCTCATGGGAACAGAAGTCTTAATAACATTGATCGAAATGAAAGGCAAAGGTCTAAATTCGCTGCTCGCATAGCACTGTACTGTGAACTGCACATACACATCCAGAATATAACATGGATTTATTCCAAAGCAGCCAATACCACTTTCTTTAACTTAATAGATTTTAAAAAATACATTAAGACACCTAATGTAAATAATACAAACCTCTGCTGTTGAAAAATGGCCTAATGTAAATTCCTAGTGCTTATACCCTTGGCTTGCTGCTTGTGCTTTGAGAGTACTATTCTGAATTGGGCAAGAAATGCTTAGAGCTGAAGAATCAGAAGGGGAAGCATAAGATCAAAAAGTTTTTCCTCTTTATATTAAAAAAACCCTTATTGCTAGTGACTTCAAAGAAAAGGCAATACTTGTGGGTTAAGAGCTCCTTCCCAACCTGAGCGTGCTTTGTCAGAGAAGAGCCACGCTTTTTACCCTTCTAGTGTCCCATGTGATCTGATAACACACACAAAGTTTGTCCCCAGATGCTGATCTGTTACATAGAGCCATTGGCGCCAGTTGGTTTCAAGTTCATTCTCAAGTTCATTCATATTTTGAATCAGGATTTGGAATATATGATCTCTGGAAACGTCTTTCATCCTAATCTATTATTCTGTGACTGTGACACAATTTATACCAAAGACTGCATTTGTACTGAAATGCTGGAGTCGGTGTAACTAGGAAACAGGATAAAAAGTTGTTGTAAACTGTCTCTGTATCTGTCCCTCAAGACAGGGACAAAACTGCTTAGGGCAGTATCTCACTGATAAACAGGAGTTCTGTATTGTACACTTTTGTAGTGGATTCTAAGAAATAAAAGTAACATTTTTCTGGAAACTGCAAAATGAATATGCTGCTGACAGTTTTTTGTCCTGGTGGAATGGCTAGCATTGCCTTTTTATTTTACATTTGAAATGTTACTGCTTTAGGCACAGAAGAGTTCTTTAAACCAATAATATTTGCACCAAGTCTTGTAGAGTACTTCATTTTACGTAGGTGGTGTAGGAACAAAGTGTGAGTGAATACAGATTTAAATTAGGGATGCACAAGCATCTCAATGACTGGGGCAGAGGAATTAAAATACTGAAGCCAATATAGATTAATTTTTGGGACCAGTAGTAAAACTCCTGACCTTCAATCCAGAGAAAAACAACAGATTTTTTTGAGGGGAGGGAGTAGCATTTTTTAGGGTTGTATTGTGATGCTATAAAGTCATCTGTGGGTAGTTTAAGCTGAAGAGTCAGGAAGGAAAACATAGAATCAACCCCCTTTTTTTTAGATGTTGCATTAGAAAACCAGCCCATGGCAACTTACTTCAGATAAAAGAGAACATGGTGCCAGTGCACTGAGGAAAATGGGATTTCTTCAGTCCTAACTATTATTTTTGATGTTATCAAGATAATGCATCATGTGGGTAGGGAACCAATGAATTGTTTTGGGATACCGGGGAATGTTGTGTGAAGTATTTTTGTGTAGGCACAGTCGTAGGCCCTGCATTTGAAATCTCACTCCCTTCAGAAAGTGTTTCTTAATCTCTTCTGAATTTTCAGTAGGAAAAGTAATTAATTTGTCTATGCACCGACTAATGTCTTGTAATTATATCAATTAACTAAGAATAATAAAAACCTTTGGTAGAGGATCATCACTGAGCTAATAATGGTGTCTTAAAATGTTGATAAAAGAAGATCTGCATTTATTTCTCAGCAGCTGACCTGTAAAAGTTGTTGTATGAGTTTTGGATAGCTCCAAAATAACTCTGGCTGTCCGTGTTCATATTTGCAGCCCTGCAGAGGTCTGGTTCTCGGGTGGTTTTTGATCTGCATTAACATTAGAGTGGTTGTAGGTACTACAGCTGCTTCAGGAAGGCTGTGATGGTTAACCAGTGTGGAGTAGTTTACAGACTGAATTGATATTTCTACAGTAGGATATAAAGATCTACTGGATCCCAGTATCCCAGTCTCTCCTATGCCTTGTCAAACCTGTCTCGTTCTGCCTCTTGATGTTCGGTTGCAGTGAGACAACCTTTTCCCTCATCTGTTTAAACTTGTGGGGCTGTGGAGCATCATGGAAGAGATTTTTACTTTAAAAGAAACTGGATCTCTGTGGTGTGTGTTACACTAAAAAATAAATTTGTTCTTTCACAGATTTCAGGTTTCCATTTACTGTTGCTTGCACTGTATATGATATGATAGGATTGTTTCAGTTGAAAACCATGCCACTAATTAAAAGAATGATCTGTGGGTAGCTCAGAGCAGAAATTACTTTGTGTTTAATTACAAGATAAATGTTATTTAAGCTTTAAGATCTTAAAAATAAATTTAAAAGAATAGTGGAAAAGCTGGTTGTGGTTTGAAGGGCTCTGAAAAGTTAAGGGGGTAGATCACAAGCCATCTGTGGAAACCTTAGGCTCTTTCTTTGAAATTTCTTCCAGTTTTCTAAACACCACTCTGCATGTGTTACCGAAATTGGGGTGAGGTCATAAGATTCTCATCACTGTCACCTCTTTCCACAGCTCTTTTTCCCTCCTGTGGTGTTTCCTTGTTCAAAAACATTCTTTGACAAAATATTTCTCCCCAAAATGAAGGTTTTCTAATGGAGATGTTTTTTGGCAAGTTCTGGGCAAGAATCCTTGCTTACAAGGCTGTTCGCTTATTTAAGTTTGTTTATTTATTTTATTTAAGGTTGCCAATCTTGCTTGTTCCCTGTCAACAAACGAAGATGGAACGAAAATTGTCCAAACGGCAGCGAATCACATCGAGACTCTGTGCCCACAGGTAGGACTTGTTCGCTTCGCTGCCGCTGCAGTGCCCTCACCACACGCTGCAGAGCTGTCCCACAGTGCAGCTGTTCAGTTGTGTTCTTCTCGTCTGAGTTCACATTCCATTTACACAGCCCAGCACCGCAAATGGAGACCAAATGAGAAGTGCGGTACTTGGGTAGTCTGTTCATTTTCTCTGTGGTTAACATAGGAACTGCAGTTGCAAATATATGTCGCTCTGTTTCTGAACTCAGCCTGATTGAATGAACCTTGTAATGTGAAAGATTTGGAATAATTTACTCTTAAAAAGCAATACCTATTTTGACCTTTAACTTGAAAGACTTGTCACTTGATTTGGTTTTTGTGTAAGTGAACAGTAAAGTATGAATTTTTCTGATTATCACCAATTTAAAAGCTTGAACTTTTGTCTTAAGGAAATGAATGAAAAAAGCACAGCTGCAGGTACACTTTTTCTAAAATATTAAGTACCAAAAATGTGTTTACTTTGTCACGTTCAGAGTTACAGAGATACAAAAACTTCTACAGTTAGATCTCTTAGAGCAAAGATTTTACTGATTCCTGGGAGTCTGATCTGTGTTGCAGCCTTGAGGCGGCATAATTTCAAGATCATTAGTTCTTTGAAGAACACTGTAGTTTACACAGTGGCATAAGTATTCTCACCCTTTTGTGGTAATGTAGTTGAAATAAAACATGAAGAGCAAATACTAATATGTTCAATAGCAAGCTTGAGAAGTCCGTTTTATGGCTGCTGAATAAATGCAAGTCTTGGAGAAATAAATTTCTGTCAAGGAAATGTGATGTTCTGAAAATGTCACAAATCAATGTTGTTTCTTGAATAATTCAGTTTCAGTGTCTCTTTTTAAAACTGGAAGAGTTCAGTGTTTCACATGACACGTATGTGATTTAATATGGTACTGGATTTGTAAAAAGAAGGCTTCTTCCCGCTTCTTTGTTTCTCCAGAGGTCAGGCGCACTTTAATAATGATTATTATGCATCCAGATGCAGCTTTTTAATTGAAATTGAAACCTCCATATCTGATACCAGAAACTCCTAAAATCTAATTTTGACTAAAATATTGATTTTTCTTATAGCCATTTAAGTTTCTAGGCTTTCAATTTCCTATAGTAAAATGAAAGTTTATTGGGTTTCTTTCTTTCCTTTTTGTTTAACCTCAAGGTAAACTGGGGTGAATTAGTTGATGATTACAGATCTGACTAAAAAGAGTGTGTGGAATGCACATGATAAGATTATATTACTACTAATGGTGTGTTCATTGTGCAGGATTTGCTGCTTTCTTAGATAAGGACCATGCCCTATGAAAGCAATTCACATTTTACCTAAGTAAGAAATAGTAGATTAAGGCTCCTGCATTTTTTTTAGTGCATCAGATTATGCCATATCATTTAAAAATGTTCCAGAGGGAAAATAATTATCTCTTAAGTTCCCTGTGAGGCATATCAATTAGAGTTCAGAATGGGAAAATTCACCTGCAAACTCCCCAATGCTCTTAAGTCTTTGGATTTACAAGGTATTTTATGGGCTTTGCAAAATATTTCTTGAAGGAAAACATAGTATGGATTGAAATCTGAAACAGTAGAGATAAAATAGAGCCTTCCCACCCCAAATGCCCCAAGAATTACCAACCACAACAACCCCCGGCACTTACAGAAAAACATTGGGGTCTTGGGAGTTTTGTAGATTTGACAGCAGAGCTTCCTATGGAGCACAGAGGAAAAGGCAGTTACAGAATTGGCAAGTGTTGGAGGAAAGCCTTTTGGCTTTTGTTACATTAATTATACTCTACTGTAGGCAAAATGTGGGGGGCTGTTTCTGAACTCTTGTTTTTGTTTTCTCAAGTGAAATTATTACCAAATGTTTTGGCTGTTAAATGAAAAAAGCTGGGTGTTTATATTAGAGTCAATGCAAAGCACATAATGATCCTGGAATATTACGAATGTTTCATGAGAAATTAATTTAGTGTTAAATCAGTAATAATAGAATTTAAAAGATTAATAACTGGTTGCATATGATGTGATGGAGGAAGGGGTATATCTGCTTATATAACTCACTTTTGGTTGGCTTGTCAGGTAAGTAAGATCTTCAGTGTCACTTGCAGTGGGAATCCATGTTACTGCTTTGGTGTGTCAGCAAAATCTTGACTTCAAATGGATGCATGGGAAAGAAAGAGAAGGGGAAGAATCACAAGAAACAACAAGCTTTTGTTTTTGAATAGCAAGGCTAGAAATCTGGAGAGCTGTTTTGCTAATACCCATTTTGGGTTTGTTACCCTTGTTCTTCAGTTCAGTAGTGTGTTTGATGTGGTTGCTCTGACAGTCCTCTGGAATACCTGGTAGAGGGTAAACCTGTCAGCATAGAGAGGGAGAATTATCCTGTGGGAAACCACAGATAAATGGATGAGAATCTGGTTTCTCTATCTAAATTCACAGATTTTTACGTTTCTGTGGTCTCATCAGCTTTCAAATCCTGAGCTGCTGCTTTTGAGAAGAATGACCTTGAGCCTAAAGTTGGAATCGTTGTGTCAAAGTGGAGATCAGAGATGGGTGGTCTTAAGGCAACAGCTAAGATGATCTTCAGAGTGTCAGAGGGCCCTGCCTAGACCTTTTCTATCAGCAAAGATCCCTGGAGAGTTGTAAGGAGTAGAGAATTTGGGATATTTTAGAACTGTATCTGAAATAGGGAATTTTAGGCTCACTTCCATTGAAAGGGAGCTCTCACTGGAGCTTGCTGCTGGTACAGGGTAATTACTGGAACATCATGAAAGGAAAGAAAAGGTGAGAAAACCCCATGAATGTTCATGATTTAGCTTAATCTTCAGATAGTGATAATTTTTTTTTTAAATTAATTTGATCCCATAGAATATTTTACCAGGTATTTTAAAGAAGAGGTGTAAGGACTGATACAAGCAGAACCTTGGATGTTAGTATTTTGGTGAGCTGTGTTTTTTCTCTGAATTATTGAGAGATAGATAGAAACCATCTCATTATAGACCAAAGTGAGAAGCAGTTCTGTGTAACATGTAACTAATGAAAAGTGTGTAACACTTGGCACATTTGTGAAGGATTCAGCTGTAATTTTGAACGCCATCTTTTCTTGCTGCTTAGAACTTAATATGCTGCTAGTAGTTTTTTAATACTGCCTGGCATCTGATAAACCAGTAAATATAGAAGGTGATTTTTTTGGTTACAGAGTTTTTGTAAATAATTCACTGTGGTAGTTCAGGTAACGTGGGGGAAGGTACTGAGGTAATCAAGATGCAGAACTGATCAGTGGGAATATATTTATACACATCATGTTTCCAGGCTGTTGAAATACTGATCTGACAGCTGTCTTGAACATTCTGTATTTGGCTTGTCCAGCATAATTCATCTGTTTCTTCAATGCCAACATGACAGTCTGGAACTGCCTGCTGTATTTGGGTATTATAGAGCTGTTTCTATATTGATGCACACCTACCTGCAGTGAGGAGAAGGGCATAAACCACCAAACCTTGCAAGAAACCCGCCTCTCCAACCTTCCTTTCTTTGAATTTTAATAATTTCAGTGATGTTGTAGTGATGCTTTCTTTCTGTCTTGCTAGTAGACAGCATTAAAGCTGTCACTTGTCTTTTAGGATCATGTGAAATGGTTTGTGTTCATCAGTAAATTCAGAAATATTCTGGAACCAAGAGTTGAGGGATTGAGGGGTGTTTTGGAGAGTGTGTGTGTGTCTGCAGAAGGGATCCAGGCAAAGCATCTCCATTCCAGTCCAGTAGGCACTTGCATTCTGTGCCCTTCCAAGTACAGTGATTACCTCCAGTTAGGTGCAAACTGTCAGGGAAGCCTTCAGCAACCCAACAGTGGCAGCACTGTGCCCCACACACACAAAAATCCAACTTGAGCAGCTCTACTTCCCAGGCAGGGATTGTGTGCTCTCTGCTTGCTTTCTTACAAAATGATCATAACTTCGTTATGCTTTGTAAGTTTTTCTCAAGCTTTCATGTGGATACCCTATAATTTTTTTTTCTCAAAAGTAAACATTGTATTTATGTTTTTCTTTATGAAAATGAATGGAGGAATGTAGCTCTTCCTTTGACCTATGTGGGGATTTACACTTAAGTTGTCTAGCCCTATTTTGTTGATACAGATAAATGGGTACTATTTCCTTAGTGTGATTTTTTAGGAAGTATGTAGTAGCAAACATGAAAATTCTTGTTCACAAAAATGAAATTTGATAGCTAATCAGTGGAGCAGCATCTTTTGATGTGTTGAATTTTTCAGGTATTGGTGTTTGAGTATGTATTTTATGATGTTGTAGATTTTTGAAGCTAGCAGTTCGCATTTCCTGTATATTTACTCTTTCATAAGAGAAAATCAATCATCCATTCTGATATTTGCTCTGGCACATTAAACAGTGGGGGACACTGAAGAAGATTTTTTTTATTAGCCTCATAATGACTCTTCACCAATATCCCTTTAATAACCCCAGTTTCATCTTCTTGCTTGCACCATCTGTGTGGCATCTCCTTTTATCTGCGTTAATACCATTTCCTTCAAATACAGAGCAGAAGTAATGGGGGAGAACATGGTAAATCAGTGAGTTCTCTACCATCTGCTTTAAAAGACAGATAACATATGTTACTATCCAACAGTATGGATTTCTTAAGGTATCATCTCCAGCCTTTCAGTGGAGAGTTTAATTAAAAATATGCATTGTGCCTCGTTATTATGATTTCTGAAAGTTACTTTGGTGAAGGGGTGGTTTTCATGTAAGTTTTCACCATGTTGCAAAGTTCACACCCAGTGCTGCTGACGTGAGGATTTTGTTGTTAACCTTGGTATCTACGGTAGATTTCTTGAGTGCTCCTGTGTTTAATTCCTTCTCATGCATCTGGTGCCACAAGCAGTTGGTCTGGCTTACAGCATCAGTGCTGCTGGACTCTTCCCTCCCTCCCTGCTGCCAGGCTGTCATTTCTGTGCCTTCCCTCGTCAACAGCAGTGACAAAGCTACTGGATCAGGGAACTGCTGTGAATCCGCTGGGATGCAGGGAGGATGAGTTTTCCTTCAGGTCGGCTGCCTGGTGGAGTTTGCTGTGTGGATGCCTGAACAGCCTTGCCTGCTCAAGGGAAGGAGTGAGGGCCATCTCAAGGAGGAGCAGTCGCTGCCTTTGGGGGCACTGCAGACTCACTGACTGCTTGAGCTGGCAGTGGCACAGCTTTGCTGAGAGAAGGCAGGGTCCAGGATCGGTAGAGAGCTGTTAGCAGTTATCAGGGGACTTTGTGTGGAGAAGCTGTTAGTCTGGGCTGTAGTTGTCACAGCAATGTGTGACCTGTTTGGATGGATGTCTCTGTGCAGTGTTCATGTGAAGGGCAATCTGCACTAGAGGAGTGTGTGCAAAACCAGCTCTCTCGCTAGATGACAAGGCCTGGAAATGGTCCAAGAAAAGAATCTTCTTATATCCCCTAGCATAATGTCCTGACACTAGTATTTGTAGGACGTTACCTTGCTCAGTTTATGGAAATTGAGGTTTGTCATTTTTAAAACCTCATAGCAAACTTACTTGGATACCATGAATCCTAAAGCTGTGGAGTACTACAATGTATTGGAAGGCCCAGTAATTTATGCGTCTGTACAAATAAACTTTGATATTTACTTTGGCTTGAACTTCTCTAATAAACAGTTTGAAGGTGGAAAGCCCCTCCCGGTGTTACTCTTAGGTTCCCCTGAAAGTCTCATGCTGACTGTGGCTGCTTGGCTCTTTTATGATAGTTCTTGGAGAGAGAATAATTAACTACAAAATGCCTTGAGGTTTTCAGTCTTAACTTTCATCTTCTAGCGACTGTTGTGTTAGAATAGAATCCTCAACAAATTCTCACTTTGTAATAATAAACAAAAATATAAACCCTGAGTAGCCTTCTGTATTGCTACAGAAGCTGTCCTGTTTTATCCTCTTCTTGCCTCACCTGCAGTCAGTGGGCATAAGACATGAGCCTGATTGAGGTTTTTTAAAGTTGCTGGAGGGCATTTGCTGTAGATTCATACTGCACCAAAGGGCTATGAATGTTTTATAAGCAATTTGGTTTTCCCTTTGCCTTTAAAACTTGAAAGTATTTTTCCTGGAAAGGAATTTCTTATCTCTTCAACTTCATCTTTTTTTTCTGAATTTATAAGTTAGTTTGAGATGCTGCATTTTGTTGGTGACAGTCCTACAGCAAAATGCTAGGAAGGGAAAGAATGGCAATACAGTATCATTATTAGAGACTTCTTGTGGTAAAAAACCACTAGAGAAGGGTAGTACAGAGGAGGGTAGGAAAGCTTAGAGTAGTAGTAGACAGCAAAATAATACCACTGTTAGGAGATAGAGTTTTATATGGTTTTTGGAAGAGAGGGGTGGACAGCAGTAAAGTGCTGCTAATGTAAATAATCATATCTTGCAGTAATAGGTGTAAATAGCATAGACTGTGTCCTGGTTTAGGGCAAATATTTAAGAGGAAACCTCTGGGGGGTCTTCTCTAGGAAGAGCCGATTCCAATCACCCCTCCCCCCACAGGTCCAGGAAGAATTTCCTTAGAGAAAAGTGGAAAAAACTATTTATTTAACAAATAGAATATTCACAAGTATAGGAAAAATTTGGATAATATGAAAACAATGAAACCTCTCCTTCCTCTGAAGAGATGGTAGATTCAGAGTCCGTCTGAGTCCGGTTCAGTTCTCCAGTGGGGGGGCCGATTGCCGGGCCCGGCTGTAGAAGTCAGCGAGGGTGGGGGGGGGGCCCCCCGGGGTTCCCTGGTGTCCTGGGCCCACGCGATGCCAGCCAGTCCCAGGAGGAGGAAAAATGGAAAAAATACCCAGCAAAAGAAACAAAGCCTCTCCCTGCCAGAAAAGCCGAGAAAAATCCGAGGAAACCCTCTGCTGTGAGCTCTTTCAGCACCCACACACCAGAGAGAGTAAAAAAATAAAAAAGAAAAAGATAACGCTGTCTGCTGGAATGCAGCCTCTCTGCTCTCTCGAGGCCTTGCTTCGTAGGAGTAAAGGTATCCTGCAGACAAACGGCGAGTGGTGTTTTTTCCTCCACTTTCACTCTCTCTGTCTCTCTGGGACTAACTCAAAGCTGCAGAACTTAATGTCCAGCATAAGCAAGAGGATGACTGGGGATACAAACAGGTCATATGGCCAACCCAGGACAGGCTGACAAGGGAGCTCATTGCTCTTGCTGAAGCAAGGAGCTGAAGTCACTGATCCATGGACCCAACCGACATGGCTTTGCTGTGGGGCACTGTGCATCTGTGCTACCAGCTTTACACCTCACCTGGAGATGTTTTCCAGCTGGAATTTTGGCAGTGTGATGATGGGGATCCTCGCATGTGCTCAGCACCCTGCAGTCACCTGGGGCTGTACATGAGGAACAGGTAGAAGCACTTAGTCTGGCAGGCACTTGGGGGAGTGGATGAGGTATGTGAGTCTGGAGTAGTTGCACTGGTGACAGGATGGGCTGCATGGTCCATGTCCTGGTGTGTGCCTGTGTCCCAGGAACTGCACTGCGGAACAGACTTTCTGGAGATTTCTGCTGCCTTCTGCATGAGCTTGGAAAGCAAAGGCATGACAGACTTTTTAATCCCTGCACACTCACCTCTTCCCTTTGTGCACAGTCAAACTTCATTGATTTGGGGAAATTCTGGCACAGCTCTGAGGGAGGATATTAAAGGAACAGCTGGCTCTGGGTGTCCTGCTTGGGCAGGGAGTTGGACCAGACTGACCTCCAGCAGTCCCTTCCAGCCCCTACCATTCCATCTGTCTGTGGAGTGTCTGACCTGGGGAGGGGTGAAACGGCAAATCATGCAAATATTGGCTGATTCATGTCCCTGAGCTTCCAGGATTTTAGAAAGAGCTTTTAAAAGGTTTTATAGCAGTAGAATCAAATTCAAGCCAATGGACGACTACCTTTGTGTTTTCATGGCTTTTGTGTGCAAACTACAGAGCTACAGTGTCATTAAATGTAGCAAAGAGAGGTAGCATGATGTGCAAGGGGATTGTCTGTGTTATGTTTTGCGTTCATATTTGCAGAAATATCTGGCAGTTTGACTGCCTGCTTCACTAAATTCCTAATTAAAAGTATTTGGGGAATGTCATAGCAGCTTTGAAAGTAGCAGTAAAAGTAGCAAGTACAGCAGCAGTTTGTTTCCTTCCTGTATCTTGGATGATTGTGCATTATTGCTGACATGCTAGCAGAGCCTTAATTTGCTCTTCTGAGTTAGAAAAGCTTTGTTTTATGTCATAAAGGTGTTGCTGCTATTGCAAACAGAGTAATTTCAGGTGTTGTTTACCAAGCTTATTTCCCCCCAGTATATCTTTACGTGGTGAATTGCTGGGAATTAAATTTCAGTTTTCAGATAAGGTCATGTCATTATGTGTATCATGGAATTGTAGTGCTTTTGAAACTATTCTTAGGATTTTGTAGGCTACGCAGGCAACTTGATGTGTACTTGTAGATCATTTTGGATTTGTTAAGAGCCTGTGAAAACTTTGGTGCTGTTGGCTTTCATGTTTTCTTTCCCAAATGTGCTGGTATTGATATTGGCGTCCTAGCAGGAGAAGATGTGAACAATATTCTTGGCTAGGATGCCATAACCTTACTCTGGATTTTAAGTCCCTTTCAGTAACTTCCTTGAATACTGAACTGTTACCCCATGTAGCTTCTGAGACCCAGGAATTGAAGTGAGACCTGGCCAAGGGGGTGGCGTTTGCTCTGATTGACCTCTGACAGTAAGAGGAGGTACAGTAGAGAGTGTTCTGACACATGACTATAAACAGTGCATCAGAACAAGCACACGTGAGTTCGTGTGTGAAACCAACGACGGAGCCCTGTTTTCCTGCCGTTGGCTGAACGTGTGCCTGATGATGGGAATTCCTTGTTTTCCTTTGCATGCTTGCATGGCTACAAGAGTGATGTTTAATTGCTGACTGTGGTTAAATCACAACTACTGAGTGTTCTTACTTAATTCAAGTGGGCTCTTTGCATTGCTGCTCCTGCTGTAAGTGAAGACAAACCCATCACCTGAGTGTTGTTCTGGCACTAATCCTGCTAGAGGAAGAATCTGGTCTGCATGGGCTGTTGGCTTTTTTGTCTGTTCACAGTTGTGTTGTGTCAAACTGGGGGAGAGGAGCAGCCCAGGAGGATTGGGGTTTTTGTAGGCTGAAGCAAGGAAAACCTTAGCAAGGTCCTTGAGGCCTGCAGTGGGGCCAGGAATGTGGGGTGAGGCCTCGGGAGGACAGGAAAAACCTCCAGCACCAGGAAGGGCTTGATAATGTTTGCTGCTGCATAGATCTGTGACTGTGGCAGAAACGAGTGAAAAACTGGAGGTTGTCTGACTGTGTCAGTGACATGGAATATACTTGAGGGTGCCTGTGAGTCCCAGTTTTTCACCAGACTATTTCTACCTGTTCTTTCTAGAGGCACATCATGGATTTCAACCTCCATGTCCCTGTCTCTTTGTAGCTCTCCTAAAGCTTTCTCCTCCCTGTCTATTCAGTAACTTGTTTTTGTGTGAATTTGAAAGCTCACTGGTGGGCTTCAGGCCTTTGTTTCTTCAGCTCAGACCATACCATGGCTCATAGATGTGACAGGAAATGAAGGGCATTGGCATTTAGATAATTAACTAAAGAAAAGTTTTGTTTGTAATGGTGATGATTTTGTTAGAAATCCCAAGAGGGAAATGAGGAACTAATTAATCCTAGTTTAGTAGGTTGTTTTTATTTTCTTGTTGCTCTTTTGGTTGAGATTATGTATAATATACTTTAAAATGTACAAGAAGCAATAGTTGTGTCATGCATGTTGAGCTTTACTGATGTCCTTCACCCCCCCCCCCCCAATTTATAAATGTAATCCATATGTGTGTTCATCTTACCAAACATTCAAGGACTGCAACTGTAGTGTAGTTACGCTGCAATTGTTCCAGTTCCCTTGCAGTTTTATTTCATCTCTCTGAAGTTTGGTACACGAATGAATAGTCCATAAGGACCTTTCTGTTTTATATGCATTACATTATAAGTTGGACTAAAGATTTACTTGGGAATGAAATCCAATAAACAGAAGGTTAATGACATAAGCTTCAGTTTTATATTGTAATTGTATGCGACTCATTTGATTGATAATTATGAGTGTTGTGTTTAGGCACAGGGACTTTTTATGTTGAGCACCTTTCAGGATCAAGTCCTTAGACTGTAAAATTCCCTGGAGAGTTTTCTTTATGCCTACATGTGCTGGGAAGCTGTACTGTAGCTGTGGGAGTATGCTGTATGCTGGGAACTGCTGCATGAAGAGACTTGGAACACAAAGGTAAATATGTTTATAGTGAATTGCAGGTGGCTGAACTCAAGATGTGAATGGAGCACTGTTGAAGATAGGAATTCCACAATGTTTTGTTATTTTGTACTCAAAACCAGTATAAGCAGAACTCAGTATATATTTTTTTTATTTCTTCTTCCCATGTATCAGTAAGAGGTGAGGATTGTTTTAGCCTTCCATTTGAAGAATGTGCTTATTTTGAAATCAGAATTTTATTTGAGAATGCATTGCTCAAAGCTTGTTAAACTTGGGGTGAAGTCTTTTGTGCTTTTTGAGCAGAATCTAATTGTCCCCCATGTATACAAACTGTGACTACAAGTAAGTAATTGTTTAGTTAGAGCATTCAAACTGTAGCTAAAATCATTTAAAATAATTGCTCAGTGTTATGATATGCTGGAACCTAGGTGAGATCCTGGATAATGGGTATATAGCTAGTACAAAAAGTACAATTGGGGAAATGGTGATTTTTTTGATTGAGTCAAAATATGCACTTTCAATTCTTGAAATAAACCAGGAAGTTTGTGCAGTCTGCCGCCATACCGTTGAATATCCTGTCCAGAACAGATTCCCTGGGTCACTTGCTGGCACTGTATTCAAAACGGCAGAAACAGGAATGTTTATTCTCCTTACTTGAGTTTCAGAAGTGCAAAAGAAACTGAAGTTATGGTTCATGCAAATCAGACGCCTGAAATCTGACCTGCAAAAAAAGGCCAGCATATTTTGGGATCTGCTGTCTGCTTCACTTGTCAGGTCAGTTGAGTAAGTTCTGGAAGGAAATGCTGTTGGATGCGTTTAAGAATCTGTCTGTAAGTGTTCAGCCTATTCTGTTGTCTGCCTCCAAAAAACAAAGAGACTAGCCACCAAATGTAAATACTAAATATTTAACTGCATTGTCAGTACTTTTGTGCTTTTGTGCCATTTTAAAATAATGGGAATGTTAGTTTTGTTAAAGATAACTTTGTGTGCCTTTCCTGTAGAAAGGTTCCAACTGTATTCAGAAATGTGCATGAGGTCCCTATGTAAAACCAAAACATGGGTGTGTACAGGGGTAGGAGGAGCTTCAGAGTACTGTGTGGTGTGTGTGGGCTTGGTTTGGTTCTGTTCCTGAAGAGGGATCATGCCTCTCAGCAGGGCTAGACTATGTTGGAAGGTTTGCTTTTGAGTGAAATTACACTATTTCTAAAATGAAATACATAAAGCTTATCCCAGTGCAATAATAACGTATTTCTGTTTATCACTGGCAGCCCCCAATGCAAAGACACTAGGAGAAAAAGCCATGACAAAAATAAGTTCCCCACAATTTTGTGTTAAAAGAATTAGAATTTTGTCTAATTTCTTGCCTGATGTATCAGATCACTAATGTTTGTAGAACTGCTGGGCTACCCCTTGCCCATGGTTTGGTTGTTCTTGAGGGATTGCTTTACCTGAGTGCTCTTAATTTAGTCATGAGTTCCTTGGCCAGTAGCTTCTAATAATAATGTAGAAGTTGAATCTTCTTGTAATTGTTGATATCAAGAAGGCTTTTGCTAGATTTTAAGGTGAAGTAATAGAACTCTTTGTTCACTGATGTTTTTTTCAGAGCTTCAAGTTGCCGCATGTTGTCAGAACAAGTATATCCATATATAACTTATCAAATATAGTCAAGTATGCTCACTGTTAAACCACATGCCTTGAGTGAGATCCCTCTTTCCTGCTTTTTAAATTGCGGGACAAGAGAAAGAATCTTAGCAAGTTCTTTAAATACCAGTTCTTCCAAAATTCAGATTGCAAATAAGACTTTGAAATGTTGTCTTGGAACATAATTTGAATAATTATTTTCACCACTGCATTTAGTATTTTAGGAATTGCTGAGTTCTTATTATTGCATCATTGTTTCTTGTTGGATTTTTGGGATTCTCTCTGGAGCAGTAGGTGTCTTGATCTTGAACATAATGTGAAACCTTACAGTCATGTACCACAGGTACTCTTATCTCCTCATAACTGTCAGGACTAGATAACGCTGCTGAGATAGCATTTTCAGGATGTTGTGAGGAGAGGAGTGGGCTGTGGATGGAAATTCTCTGGTGTTCAGAAATGGATGAAAATTTCCCGTGCAAGTACAATCTTGACGTATCACTTTTGATATAATGTTTAAACAATCTCCCTTTACTCTGCATCTGCTTTCAGCTATTTTCACTGGGATTTAAAGCTTACCTTTTGAATTTACAAAACAATTCAGGTCAACTTTATTAACAAATATAGCCAGTAATTTATTTACTCTTGGAATGCACTTAGCCCTTGGGTAGAATGTGTCTGTATTGTCTAGAGCTGTTATCAACATGACCTCCATTTTATTTATTTATATTGACTGAAATGCATTTTGTGACTAAATATGTTGTATACAAGGGACTCAGCTTTCAAAGCTTTTAAATTGTTACAGGTTTTTCATGTGTTGCTGTAGTCGCTTTATAGGCCAGATGACAAAGCAAGTGTCACATATCCTTGCACCTTTTACCATTATAGCAGGGTTTTTTTTTGCTTCCAAGTTTGTTTTTTGACTTAGTGGTAAATAGATATGTTTTTTGCAGAGCTTGAGTATATCTGGATATTTAAGCTCCCCCACTGTGTTAAGAGAAATATAAAGCACAGCTTGACAAAAATAAGTTCCCCGCAATTTTGTGTTAAAAGAACAAAAATAGCAGAGTGCCAGAATGTTTCTGTGGTTTCTTTAGTAGGCCCATTGTGTCCTAGTAGTGACCCACAAAATCGTGTCATGGTGTTGTTTTATTGCTTACGTTTCTATTACCTTTCCTAGATTACCCTGGGGGGAAGTGAGTCACTCTTGCCCCAGAAGGAATTGATGTCAGCATTTGTCATATAATTACTCTTCAGCTGCATTTCAGAACAGCAGTAGTTCAGGTTGGAAGGGACCTTAGGATGTCTGGAGCCTTTTGCTCACAGCTCTTTGGTTCAGTGCTCAGAGCTGAGCTCTGACCTTTGTCTAAACTTTGACTGGTCAGGTATTGAAAATCCAAGGGCAGGGGCTGCACAAACTCTTTGGGCAACTTGTTCCACGGCTTCACTGACCTTGGTGTGAGATTGCTCCTGTGTGCATCTGTGCTCTTCTTGTGATCTCCTGTGTGTTGAAGGGCTACTCCAGGGGCCCTCTGAAGCCACCTTTCCCCAGGCTGGAAAAGCTCAGTTCTCTCTCCCTCCTTGCAGGGTCAGAGCTCCAGCCCATAACCTTCTTGGTGGCCTTGTGCTGCTGGTGCCTTACTCACTGTTGTCTGTGTCGTATCAGAGAACCCAGAAGTGGACACGTGGCCAGGGTTTTCTGGGTGTGATCTGGCAAGGGTCACCTCTTGCTCTGCACCACAGCCGTGCCCCTGGAGCCCAGTGTGCTGTCACTTCCATTGGGGAACGCTGCTGCCATGGAGCAGTCAGGTCCTTCTCCAGCAGAGGTGCCCCCAGGCAGCTGCTCCCACGCTGTGTAATGATGAATGCATTACTCCACCCCAGCTGCAGGGCTGCATTCTAGGCTTCAGTGATCATCTTTGAAAGAAGGAAGAAAAACCTCATGTTCTTTTCTGCCAAAACCAGCTGGATGTGAATTTTCTTCCTTACAGTCCCAGGCAGTGCAATTTCTTTTGTGATGTAGCATGAGGTACTTAGTTTACTAACAGCTTGGGGAAAATCCCCCTTCTAAGAGCTCAGAAAGCAGTTTTCTGTGTTTTGTTGTGTTATCCATGTACATACCTCGAATAATCTTTTTCAGGTACGCTTAGAACCTGGTCACATTACATAAATGAATTTGGATCAGTGTAAAATGCACAGAATAGTTTTAGTTTTAAACAAAGACACAAATTCTGATCTCTAGAAGTGACGGACTCAAATGACACATTGATGCACTGACCACCTTGAGTCTGACCATCTTGTTACACTTCCTTGAGCTACAAAGTTTCACCTTCCTGTAGCAAAACTCTGGTCCAGTTCTAAATGGTGTTACCCTGGGCTGAGCTCTTTCAGCATTGCTGTAGTAGTTTACACTAGGGCAGAACTGACCCTTCTGTTCTTGGAGGTAAGTTTCTTGAGCGTATTTGAGAAATATTTGACTGAACTTGGCTCTGCTGTTACTGTGTAAGGTTGATGTATTTGCCCACCAAATTTTGTTGGAAATGGATCTGCTGGATGTACAAGTCAAAGTAAAGCTGGGTGGCCAGCTCCTTTTCATCTGAAAAGAAAGATAATCACCAAACAAAACCCAAGCTATTAATTAGGATATTTTTCTTGTTTTGGTTAGTGGGACTTACAGGTTTTTGGTGTTCAGGATATCCTTATATTTAATTTCTAAGAAATTCCTACATAATCCAACCCTACAGATGCACTTTTTACTCTTGGTTTGTCTCCTTTTGCCTGACCTTGGGTTGGAGAATTCATCCTTCCCTAAAGGCACCCTCTCACTGAGCACTGCTTCCCACTGAGCCTCGTGTGGCAGGATGGGTGTCTGCAATCCCCAGGTTGTTACTTCTGCAATAAAGGAGTACCTGTGCCAGTGTTAAGCTGTGACCAGTGAGCAGTGTCCAGGAGTGGGCCTGTTGTGGTCTTGCTGTTTTGGTTTTCCACCCCTCACATGCCCTGTTTTAGCCCAGGAGTACTTCCCTGAAAGCTGCATGTCCTGTGCATGCTTCAGATTCCATTGTAACTCACCTGTGTTTTTATGCAGCAACCAGCTGTTGAGAAGTTAGATAGTAGAAGGTAGGATTATCTTATTACTGTCATCTTTTTGCTGTGTCCTCAAGCTTCTCTGAACTTGTGTAATCACTGTGCTGCTGAACTTCAGAGACTGCTTTTCATTTGCTGGGACATATAGAGTGTGATGTATCCTGTACTTGATGAGGACATATGGATATTACTGCTGTGCAGCTAATAATAGCATGTGCTGTCCTCGCCTAGGTTCTGCTCACAAGTCCAAGGATTTCTTTGAAAACTCTTAATTTAGCCCCTGCTGAAGTGCCCCAGCAGTGAGCAGGAGTAGTAGCAGCTTTCTGGTAACCTCAGCTGTGAGATTTCTGTGCAGAAATACAAATGGGGAAAAAGTAATAATGGAATTCGAACAGCCTAATATCCTGGCTAATATATTAGCCAGTAAAAAATGTTCACCTTATTTTAGATCAGGAAACAGTGATGAAACAGGGACTTCTGAAGCATTTTGCTCTCATTGTTTCTTGAGGCCAATTCAGATGATAAATCTACACTATGAATGATAGTTAGAGTGAAGTAGAAAAGCTAATAAACTTCATGAAGCCTGAGAAAGTGGCTTTTTCCACTTGGTCTCTTGTTGGTGAGTCTGAGTGTGTCCCATTGTGAAGTTTTCTTTTCCTTTTTTGATTTTTTTTTTCTTCTTTTTTCAGTAAAGGGTTTAAAATCTCCACTTTACTGATGTGGTAATGTACGTCTTCAAGTTTGTTAGGCCAGATTGAGAGTATGCAGTCTGAGCCATGTGGGTCGTGGCTTTGGGACAGTTCCAGTCAGAACAAAGCTCCCAGGAGCTCTGTGCTTAGCCAGACTTCAGATTTATGCTTGGCTTGTAAGTCTCCTACCTTGCCGTGGTTCCCAGGCAGGACAAAGACGTGGTCATAGTGTGCTCTGCAATTTGGTTGTGACAGGATTTTGATTTCATCACTATCAGTCTGAGTTGTTCTGTGGTATGTTTTTCTATCAGTTGATTCCACCCTTGTGGAAGCCGTGTTTATCCAAAGTGAAATTAATAATCTTAATAGGGTATTAATTGTTAGAGCAATTTACCAGGAAACCCATAAGGAACAGTGTCACTTTTAATGTGGAATTGAGGATTAGCTGCCTTTGTGTGGGGTGCACCTGATTTCACTTGGAGCTGTGAATTTCCTGGGGAAAGCCTTGGGTAAATGCTCTGGTTTGTGCTGTTGAGGTGGGCAGAGGTGATGGTTTGCAGCCCTTGTGCAGCCTCAGCCCATCAGATCTGCCAGTGCAGTCTCTGTGCTGTTAGGGCAGGGTGCCTGCCTGCCTGGGCTGCAGTTATTGGAGGCTGTGAGACTTCATTTCCAGAGATATCTGGAGTCATCAGGATTTCTAAATGCACTCATCCGATCAGGTTTGGTGTTCTCTAACAGTTTTGGTGATCTTCCCAGCAGTTCAGCTCTCTATTGCATTTGGCGAGGCAATAGTTGGTTCCCTTTATCTTTGGCAAGACAAAAGATGCCGGTTCTGATACTGAAACAGCTTTTTGCCCAGTCTTATTGTTACTTTTGGCAGGGCCAGCCTGATAAATCTGCCAAAACAAAGAAGAAAACGCAGTAAGAAAAAGACTTTATTGTATTCAATTGGAAATAGAGTTTGACTTTCAGCTAATATCTAATTAGGGGCTTAAGCAGAAAAGTTAGAAATTACCTGTTCAGTATTTCAGTCCTGATGGACAGATTTTAAAACCTAAACTAGTTAGTGTGATAAATCAAAACAGGACCAATGTGACCTAAGAATTATTGAGGTGAAATTTTGAGCCCCTGGCTTAGAAAATTGATCCTGTGAAATTAGATCAAGCGTGATAGGAATGAAAACAGTTAAAGCCTCAACTCCTACAAATGTCTTACTTTTAAAAGTGTTGGGAAAGCTGCTGTAGAGCCAAACAGAAAAGGGCTTTTATATATTGCACTGCATGTGGAAAGTTATGCATTGGGTATTGCTATCTAACTGAATTGAGTTTTTGGGTGTGCTGTGCTTCGTAACAAAATGTGTGATTTGGGCAGAAATACATGTACTGACTGCTTGAAAACCTGCTTTTCAAAAGTTTCTTATGTTTACTGTTGGAATTGGAAAAATTATTAATTACAACTTGCCTCCCCTCTTTTCTAAAAATGTCCCCCAGTCCGTAGCTGGTGCCTGTTTGATGCCAGCCTTGATGCCTTTTGCTCCTGGCAGTATCAGAGCTTCTGCTCTTTTCCTGTTCTATAACAAATGTTTGTTACCAAGTCTGGAGCCCTGCTGACTGAAGTGGGGAAGGCAGAATTCTCGCTGTTACTGTACCAGCATATTATGGTCTATTAAACTTTCTTGTAAAGTCTTTTTATTACTCTTTCCAAGGCCAGTGTGCAATTTGAATGGTTTCTTCCTTTTTTAGCAAAAGATAACTTGTAATATATTTCATTTGGGATGTTCTTTATTTGTTCTTTTTCTGCTGCTCTTCCTGTGCTTTTTAATTCTCTGCCATGCTCAGCAACAAGGGTGTGTTGTTTTTATTCTCCCCATGATTTGTTTTGCATGGTGTTTGGTTGTCTTAAAATCATTCCCCCCACCCTTGGTAAATAAGCAGTGTTCAGAAAAGGGAAAAAAGGGAAGTGCAAGGTTCATGTTCAACTTGTACGTGACATATGTGTTAGCTTAATTTAAAAATGTTTATGTATAACATCAATAAACTTCCATATTAGGAAAGAAGTTTTCTTGCTAATTGGTTGAAGAAGTATCTGTAGAAATAATCAGTTTGGGGTCCATTGTTTGCAACTCCAGTTAGCCTTCTCTGAAAGAGATGAAGTCTACCCTCTTCATGTGGATATAATTTCTGGTCTTGGTCTGAACTGGTTTAGTACTATCAGTCTGCTGCTTTTATCTGCGTGTAGTATGTGTTACGTCCTGAGCCTCTGATCCTGAAAGACACACCTGTTGTCCTGGGAAAACCTCCCACTTTGACTGGCCGAGGCTGATAATTCTCTCTTTCAGTGGAGATACTCCATAACAAGCTCCTGATGTTAAAGAGCTTAAACTCAGAACGGATGTTTGCTGTTCTGCTAAGCGTGTGTGTGCCTGAAGTGTGTGTGAGTGAAAACTTCTTTGAGAGTAAGATTTTCCAACTAAAAACAAAATGTTGGGATTTTGCTGTCTTCCTCTATCAGCTTCTTAATTTTTGAAGCTAAAATGGAAGTTGCCCTGAGCAGCATCTGACTGATATTTCTGCTTGAGAACAGAACGAAAAGTTGAGCAAAGCTTTTGTTTGGAGAATAGGAATGCTGCTTTGCTGTATTTCTGAAGAAATAATCGCTTTGTTGGTTTTGTCTATTTTTGGTACAGGTTATTAATGCTGCTTTAGCTCTCGCTGCCAGACCAAAAAGCCAAGTTGTGAAAAACAACATGGAGATGTATAGGAGTACGTGGGAGAGCCACATCCGTGTTCTTACTGAAGCTGTGGATGACATAACAAGTATTGATGATTTCCTTGCTGTATCAGGTATGATAAGTTTCAGAATCCAGTTGTTCTTTTATATGCTTTGGAAACCTGTCATCACTTTTCAATAGGAAACCAGTGAAAGATGAGGTTGTAGAAGGATTTGTGAAACTGTTGCTGCTATTTCCAGTGTCCCCAGCCAGTGGATATTCCTGCTGTGCATGGAGCAGAGCTGGGTGGAATGCCCTGGGGCTGACCAGATGGGTGTGCCAGGGGTACATTTATCCATCCCCACACCTTCATTTACTCCTGCAGTTTCAAATCCTCTGCAACTGTGAGAAATGTCTCAGCAGAGGAAGGGCTTATCCCTGTGCATGTACCTGAAACAAGTTCTTACCCTGTGTTCCAGTAACTGTGGAATGCACAGTGGAATTGTTGGGATTTTCAGTGTCATAGATATTTGCCACACAAAATGTACTGCTACAGATCTCTTCAGTGAAGAGGCCTTGGGTAGTAAACTGTAGTTCCTGAAGCAGTGAGTATCTCCAGCATTTTAAAAGAAGATAGAAAACAGTTGTTGCACTTTTTGTAGTTGAAAGATCCCAATTCTGAAGTGAGGGTCTGCCCTTCCTGATGAACAGTCTTTAACAAAAGCATGTCAGTTGCACAATTGCTCCTGCTAAAATACACCTTCATATGCAGAGTTTAGAAATCTTTATATTAGGAAGCATGTATAAATTTGTTTAATTCTACTTCTTTGATTTCTCTTGAAGAAGCATAAGATGGAAAGGAAGGAAAAATTTGTCTCATCTGCCTTAAATGTGGTTTAATTTCTGTGTATCCTGTGATCAGGGTGTGGCTATTACAGTGCAAACAATGTAAGCAGAGGTGGCTGTTCAGGCCCTTTGTGGGTCTGCTCTTGTGGGGTACAGACTTTCCAGGGCAGGGAAATTATCCTTGCTTTCCAAGGTCAGCTGCCGGCAAGTGGTGGGAGTGTGGCCGGGTTATTCATTTAGGAGTTACTCTCCTGTGAGTATCTCAGCATCTTAGTACAGATAAGAGAAGTATTTTCTCCCTGTGAAAGTTAGCCTTTGATGGAAATGCTTTATGAACCTGCCTCTTGCTTATAGTGCAAATCTTTCCTGTTTCTGAAATTTATGCAGGTATTGCTAAAGCTGTTAATAAAGAGATGAAACAAGTCAATTGCTAATGAATCAAATACATGAATCTCTTTAGAACTCAGGAGATTTCATAGTGGGTTAAATATCTTTTGTCACATTCATTTAGCTAAATGTTTCTTTTTATCTATACAGCTATGATTCATTGAAATGGTACACTTCCGATTTTTTTACAAATTTTCTTTGATTTGAAGAATTAACATGAGGCATCCCAATAAAAATAATAATTGTGTAAAAGAAAAATCTATTGTTGGTTAGCTGCTCATTTCAAAGAAGACTCCTGGATTTTTAGCGTATTTATGTTCTTTGGTTGAACACAGTTGAATGATTGACAATATTTCACAGTAAGTAAAAGCAGAAATGCAGGTAGCACTGATGTGTAGGTCTACATGTCATGAGTTCTGAGAAAGGTAAACATTGCTATATTTGCTTAAACTGTGTGTAGAACATCTTCTGTAAGCTTTGATAGAACCCTTTGGCACATGCTAATTTAATTTGTTTAAACTTCAAGTGTCATGCTTGTTCTTAAGTGCTCTGCTGAGAGGATGTTTCTCTATAGCAGTGTCATCTTCTTGCTTTGGGAAGTTTTTCTAGTAGCTCATGCACACAGAAGTATTAGGAATAATTGTAAGGAACAGGGCAAGCCACTCTTGGTCTGCTCCACAGGGTATTAACACCATTACTGTGTTCTGAGGGATTAAAACATTTCATCTGTTGCTCTGTCTACATGGCAGGGTTAGAAGTGTAATAGAAGATAGTGTCTGTCCTTTTTTGGAAATCACTCAGTAATTAGGAAAGGTAACGTGCATTGAGGATTTTGCATCGTATTTGAGAGGAAATGAATTCCAGAACCGATATTTAATGGCCCTATTTTTCCTGCAGAAATTAGTATTGTACATGACATGCCAGTGTGGGCATTCTGGATGAGAAATATCTTCTGAAATAAGATTTTTCAAAACAGATTCTTTGCTGTGTCAGCGCATCAGCTCTTCTCATGTGACTTGGAGTTGCTGAGTTTGCAGGTGGTGAGGGAAATGATTAATCCTGGAGTGTCAGAATTGCATTCAAAGTTACAGAACACTTTTTTAGGGAGTAAACACACCTTCCGTAGTGGTTCTGGTGGTTCAGAACTTTGCATCATCCCAAGAGAATTGCCTACTTTAAAGTTCATTTTAAATTTCTTCTCTGACTGATTGATAGGTCAGATATTTCTGACGATCTTGCCTGTCCCGCTGGTACCCAGGGAAGGAGAATTGAGAGCATTTGGAAGGTTGGTTGTTTTTATTTTGTTTGGGGTTGTGGTTCTTTTTTTGGGTTTTTTTGGACATTCTTGTGGATGACATCTAACAATAAATAAATGCTGTTCTCTTTCTGAGTGTCTTTGCTTTTCATATTAACGCATCTTCTTGGGATTCTTTTTTCAGTTGTGTTTTCTTATTGCTATTTATATTTGGTACCGTTTTCAAAGGAAAACAGCACTACAGAACAAAAAAAGGATGAAATCAAGTTTTCACAAGTGAAAAAGAGGTCTGATAGCAAATAGTAGAAGTGGAGGTCTGTTCCTTACGAAGGAAAGCAAGACTTAATGACTTGTGTAAAAAAAAAAAAGTCACTGTAATTACGAAGCATTATAAATGATGATACTGTTGTTCATAGATTTGTTACACCTTGTAGGAACAGAGAATCAGTCTCAGCCTACCGGTTTTGGATAGTTAATTTATGCAAGGAAGAATGTGGGGATTAATCTTTACAACCCACTGACATTAAGTTTAAAAATTACTGTCATCCATTTATCATGATGATGTGAAGTCTACAGATTCATAAATTAAAATGTGCTGTTGCATTTGATGCATGAATTTTCAGGAAACTGGTTTTGATACGCTTGTAATTGCATTCATGTTGGTAAATCCAAAGTTCTGTCCTCAACTCTGCTTGTGGAAACTGACTCTTTAGTGTCTCCTCCCTCATACAATTAGCCTGAAAACAGAGTTTGAGGCTTGTTCCCTAATGTTGATTCTTCTGTTATTTTAATGCTCTTTTATTCAAAATTGCCTTAATAAATCTAGTGGGTATAGGTGGAAAATCTGAAATGTCACTATTTCTTTTCTTTGTGTATGTTTTCTGCTCCTGATGATGGTGTGTAATTGCGATGACAGGCTAATTGCAGTTATTAAGTATTTCAGTTTTCTCATGTGTTAGAAAGCCACTAAGAAAAGACTTGGATCTTTTAGTCCCAGTATTAACTCAACTTTTTAAAGGACCAGATAAGTAAGAAAAACATTGCAAGTGTGTTTATGTACACAGAATTCTCAGGACCTGAGGTTTTTTTTTCCTTTCTGTTGTCTACCTGCAGAGCTTGCATGACAGACCCCTGTTCTGCTTCTGTATCCTTCTCTTAATATCCTTGCTCAAATGATGATTATTTCATCAGCTGTGCCTTCTCTTCAGCCTCCCCATGCTGTCTTGAGTTTTGCTCTGTCATATTTATAATATAGCAATACTTAAATTCCTGTAAGAGCAGCTCCTTTTTGCCAAAATGGAAGTACCATGTTTTCATAAAAAATATTTCCTTGTTTGTCTTTTCTCAGTCCTCTCATGTATGAGTAAATTTCTCTTCTTCAAGTTCAGTCTGCACATTACACAAAGCCTTTTCTGCTGTGTAAAATGAATCTTGTGCTCTCTGCCCTGATATATACCTTCTTAAAATACAGTCTGTATAAAGTGCATTTTGTCCCTTGTAATTGCATCAGCACTTTTAATTGAGATAATTTTTTTAAGGTAAATGCATTCCAAATAATGGGTAATACGTCATAAGACACTGAGGGTTTTGTCTGGAGTCCAGTTTTTTGTTTCCCTACCAGAAGTTGTGTTTGCTGATCTTTACCTGATGAAGGTATAGTGAGTGCAGTGACTGAGTGTCTGCCTCAGGTAAGGCTTGTGTAATTCCTCCATGCAATTGATAATGGGAAATGGGGACACAGGCAAATCAATCTGCAGTAGAATCTGGGAGTTTGCCACTGTCAGTCCTGTGAACAGAACAATATTTTCTAATGTATCCACAGGTGCCCCACAAATTCAGCTCCTTACAGGAACTGGCCTGAGGGGTCTTAAATAGGTAAAGACTTCAGAGACTGCTGAGGAAGTTCTGTGATGGGATTAAGGATCATTCAAGATAACTTGAGTGGGGAATAACATTTTTACTGAAGAATTGGGACCAATCAGTGCCCCCTGACTAGAGGGAGAAGAGCCATGGTTCACTTTGCAGCAGTACTCTTGTTCTGGGGTGATGGGCAGACTTCCAGAGCAGATCCAGGGAAACCTTGCTCATTTCTCCCACCAAATGGTGTAGAGGAGATTACGCTCCAAATGTGGAGTGTGCAAGGAATTCCTGAAAAGTCTGAAACCATGCAAGCTAGATACTTGTTTCTGGTCCTGTACTCTTTCCCTTGGAATCTAAAAATTAGGTTTTTCCAAGCATGCTGGGAAACAGAATGATGCCACTGAATTAGAACAGAAGTTACCTTTTAATGTAAACCTGTGCCACCAGAAACAACTTTTAATTCGAGGAAAGCAGCCAAAGATTGGATGTTACAGTAACATCAGTTGGAGAAAATTATTTTTGTGGGCGCAAACAGTCTTATGGCCCTCAACAAGAACAAGAGCTAAGAGACTGTATTTTAACTGCTTTTGTTTGGTTTCAGTGAAGATTTGTCAGTTAAACACCAGAAAAATTAATCAGGGAAAAAGCACCTACTTTATGTATTTTATCCACAGGTCTAGTTCTAAAGAAGTAATTTACTGATCACACAGAGGGAGCAAATATCCACCTTCACTTCTTTGCCCAATATTTATAGCTCTAGATTGGGAGCCCCAGCTGCTGCTGCTGCAGTTTCTCCTGCTGGAAGAGATCTTCAGTAGTTGATTAGGAAAGAGTGGGTCAGGTGGGCTTCATGAACATGTGGGGTCAGTATGTACAAAATGTCAGAATAGAAGAGCAAAATTGAAGACTAACAGGGATTAGAAGAGTGCTCTGGAGATTCTCCAGTAAACATCTTGTGCAAAGCAGGGCGAACTTTCAGTTTCCTACAGAAATGTAATTTGAAACTTCTTCAGTTATATGTGGTCCAAATCTTGGTTTTAATTTGGTCTTAGCTATTGTTGTACAGCACTTAACTAGTATCAGTCTTCTGCAATAAAATGTAAAAAATGTCTGCTTGGCAAATCCCTTCTCCTGGTTACATCACTGAGAGAAGAATGCAGGGCCTCTGAATCACACCACTTAGGAGCAGATTCATGTAAGTGTATTTCCATAAGATTTTATTTTTGGACGATGGAAATGGGAGCCCAGTGCTTCATAGTTTCTGTGTAGTACTAAACTGGGTGTTGAACACTTTCATAAAAGATCCTGACAGAAACCTCTTGGTTTGTTGTACTCATTCTTGGCTGGATTGCATAGAAGTCAGTTTCTGTTCAGTAATGTTCTTCTCCAAGCTGTTCCGGGCTTCAGGGGTTATTTTTGGGTTTTGTTGCATCCTTTGGCAGAGCTACATGAGATAGACTTTCATGTCTCAGCTCTATTCCTGTGTATGTTGTTGGTGTTCTTTGCAGGCTTTATGTTAATGTCTGTTTGTGATTGATGGCATAAAGGTGCTGAATGAAGCTTGTGCAGTTCTTGGTGTGAATTTCCCTGGACTCTGTACCATTGACTGCACTGAGCAGTTGTCAGTCTTACCACATTTTATCCTGAGGAGACCTTAAGTTAGACAATTGCAGGCTTTCTGTATCACTGTCTCTGAATTAGTATCAAGCCAGTGTTTGTTATAAATCATAACCTTTTAAAGAAAAGTAGTTCTTAAATACGTGGCTTTATTTTTTTACCAAGTCTGATGAGCATTTCTTCTTCCATTTACAGCTGAATACATTTCCTAAGCTCTCTTGTTTTCCTTTGGTACTCAGTGGACAGAGGCTCATTTTGGTGGAGTGTCACTGCTTGTTCTGGATGATGCAGTCATGCTTTCCTAAATACAGAAAACGCTTGCTGAGATTAGACTAATATAAAATGTTATTAATTCTCCCCTTGATCTTTCCGTCTGATGTATTTCCTGTTGATAGCTAGGTTTTCCCAAATATGTAGCAGATCTGTAGCATTATCCAGTTTTATACAATAGAGGCAGACCTTTCCGCTATTTCTTCAAAATGACTTTGCATCAGTCATTTTTTAAAAGATACCTTCGTGTCCGTTTAGTTCCTCTGCCTTTTCACATCCCTAAATGCAATTACATGCAAGTACATTCCAGGTTTTGTAATAGTCTCTGAATATCACACAGCCTGCCTTATCTCTGCCCTGTGGTAGTTGCTTTGCTGTTGAACTGTTCTTCATTATCCAGTGTCACATTCTATAAAGGTATTCTTAAGAAATAACTTTCTCAGTGCTGCCTGTCCTGTTAATCGCATCATATTCATTTATCTATGATTGTGTCATAGTCTACCCAGTGCTGGGTTTTTTTTTTTCCCAGAAGCTCAGATAATCTGAAAGAATAATTTATAGTTGCCATAGGAGGCAGACAGGATGGAAATAGGCCAAGATATGAATGGGGTGTTAATATCTTTTTGTTACATATGAAGAGAGGAGAAAGCTCTGGGGTTTTAGCATCAAATCCCTTTTTCTTGTTTGCAACAGGAACAGCAAACTTGAAGCTAAAAATAGCTTAATTTAACTTAATTTCTGACCTTCTGAGAGAGGAGGGTGCAGAGCAGCAGAGGCAGTTAACATCTCCTCCTCTGTTCATTGTGTCTGCTCACCAGTGGTCGTGCTCCTTTCAGAATCTGTCGTGGCTCCCACTAATGGTCACACATAAACTGCATCCAACCTGAAGTGGTGATTACTCTGGAAAGGCCTGTCCATCCCTACTAATTCTTCTCATATTCCGTTGGAAGTTTTAGATATGCTTAGAATTATGTATTGCTAGCTGCTGAAATTCAGGTTAAAAGTTCTGAAAGATTCTATCCAGTGTTGAAGCATTTTGAAGTTTAGAAGCCATAAGTGATTTCTCCTCATTCCCGAATCTGCTTGGTTCTTTAGTAGTGTGCATTTCCAGTGACAGTTTCTCATTTCCTTCCTCTCTCACTCCAAAATGTTCTCATTTCTTCCCTTTAAAGTTCATATTCTAAAACTTTGACTGTCCTTCCTTCCTCCTTTTCTCATTAAAACCAGATGAAAAAGCCTTCTGCAAGATGCCAGTACGTGGGTAAGGCTGTAAAACTGTAATGCTTTGTTGCTAATGTAGGGGAACCACTTGTAAACAAAAACAGCGTATGATGTCTCTGCTCTTGTTCTTTTGGATGCATTTGATTGTGTTGTGGTTTTATTCAGTGATTTAGGAGTGCAGGTTGGTGTTCATTGGTGCTGAACAGCTTCGCTAAGCCTGCATTATGGAAGGTGCTAGTCTGAGATTATTGCAGTTCTGCACTTCAGGCACAGCTTTATGTGCTTTACTGGTCACTATTTTGTCAAAATACACAGTTCTGCTCAAGTCAGATATAAAGTGTTGTGTGTAATGTGGGCTAATCAGATTAGACAATATAATCACTAATTTCCATCTTTGGGGATATTGAAATACGCTTAGTCTGGACTCTGGGATTGAGACATGTAAGGGACTCCCTAGTAGAGCTTGCTTGTAAAGCCAAGATCACCTTTCTTTTAACTTGGAGACGTTGCTACATCTTTTATTATGTTAAAAACCAGCACTTGATGAGTAGCAGTTCTGTGTACGGTAGGACCAGGTCTCAGCATGGAAGTATTAATAGCATTAAGTTTCAGATTTTGATCAGGCTCTGTTTCACATCACTTTGGACAGCTGTAGTCATTAAGATGACAGCCTGGACAGTTGAAGTCACTCAAACTGCAAAATACACTGTAAATACTTAGGCAAGGAGTAAGGGACTGATTCAGATTTGTCTTGCTTATCTCTCTTGATACAGTTTGTTTTCTATCAATGGTTTAAAGTTCTGGTTCAGTTTATCACCACTTTTCCAGTCCATGTAGCATGTTTACAGATGAATACATCACAAAAATTGCCAATTACAGATTTGCCCGTAGCATAGCGGTGGAGATCATGGGGGAAAAAACCCAAACCAACAACATGCTGTTCAGACACTTAAGATTAAATTTGGTATTTTCATGCTGACTTTCTGGCACCTGCAATAGCAAAATACCATGCCTTGCTTTTGTAGAAGAATAAACATAAGAATCTAAGTAGAGATGTATGCACTTAATTACAGTTTCAAAAAGTAGGTTAAATTACACAGTGACTTTTAATAACTTTTATATCAAGTTTGTTCAGCCCAACTGTAATGTGTGTCAGAATAAATATGAATTTGCTAGACTTAAAATGGTCAAGCTCCCTCTTCATTTTTCTCACCTGGCTTGTAGGAAAATGGCCTTGAATTTTTCCTTTTTTTTATCAAGAGTAAGAGCTGAAACTGTGTCAGTGAGCATGCAGAGTTTGTTTTTGCTGGTACAGCTCTTCACAGGCAATGACCCACCTGGAAATTCTGTCAAAGCCATCATACTGCTTTGCCCTCGCTGGGAATGCCCTCTACTTTTCCCTGCTCTTTTAAACTATTTTTCTTCCATAACGTTGTAATAGCTGTCATTTTAACAATGTAGGGATGAATCTTGTGGAGGAGTAGAAGGTTAGTTGTGCTGCTTACTAAAATGGATATTTTTAAATGGAAATAAGGGCAATATCTATTTGCAGCATCTGGAATATATCTTTACTGTCAGGTATTCTCTGGGAAATCAGGGCATTATTTGCCTTTAATTACTGTGGAGCTTGTGTGCTCCTAGGGTTTTCTTAATTGACTTCAGAAATTTCTATACTCAACAGTAGTAACTAATTTATAGATCAGTAGTTTGTATAGGCTTTGGGTTTTTTTCACTACACAATTGAGTTTATTGACATTGAACTGGTTGGCTTAATTCACTGATTGCTTGGTGCTGTGATACCATCTTCAGTTCTTTGTTGTCAGCTTTGGCTGCCTGGAATGAGAAAAGACAAGAAAAATTCCCTCCTTTATTACTTCAATGGTCTCCTTTTATATTACTTTTGAAAGTATTGAATTACACTATTTCAGAGCCAATCCCTGTGGAAATGCTGGCTTACGGAGTTGCGGAAACTGTCTGCTTATTTCTGCCCCTTGTTTTGTCTTTTGCAAGAAGTAACAGCAGTAAATCTGTCACCTCCTCCTGTGCCATCTCAGAGCTCTCCAGGAATAGCAGTTGAAAGCCTTTTGGAAATCCAGTGTACAGTTACCAGCTTCAGTGCTTATCTCATCTCAGTCTTTGCTGTGCCTCCAGTTTGTCATACTCAGCTTTCTGCTCTGCAGAGCTCCTTGGGCTCCTCGTAATCGTGTGATATTCCCATCCCTCTCTGGTCTATTCTGTACAGTAGTTCATACCAGTTTGCCAGCAGAAATACAGCTTTCTCGTTCCCTGATTCCTCACAACCACCCTAAAAGTTACTACCACTGTGAATTCATTTTTCTTACTCTCTTATTAAGGTAAATAAACATTCAGTAAGTTGTTAGTGCATGTCACAGTGGATACTTCAACGAGTAATTTTCAGTTTTCTTTAGAGGAATGTCTTCTTCCTGGAAATTTGTTGATGTCATGGTATCCATTTTGTTTTAATTGAAAATCTTGCATTGTCTCCTGCCTCCTTTAGGTATCTGTATCCCATATCTTTCCCTCAGAAGTAGCTTCCAGTCCTGATGCACTGATTTAAATGCAAATTGCTCTTGCAGCACTCCTGCCTTAGCCTCAAGGGTAAACATTACAGTGTGTTACACTTGTTTAGGGCAGTGGATGTGTTCTTAGGGACTGCTTGGTTAGGTGTGCCGTGTCCCAGCCACCTGATCTGACTCTGAGTCATAGGCTCATTTTGGAAACCATTCTGGCAAGCATTGTCCCATGAAAGCCTGCTATTTGAAATTAGTATTTCCTAAATCAAGCTTTTCTGCACTTGTTAGCGAGGTTATGGGAATGTTTTAGTGGTGAGCTTCTGGAGAGCTGTAATGGGTAAGAGTGGATGGGAGGTGTGAAGTCGCTGAGCAGGTGGGCAGGACTAAGGAGCTGGGTAGTGCAGTTAGCAGGGCACTTGGCATTTCCATGGCTTGAGGTTTCCATTCAGAAACTGGAATTTCTTATTGAATTCCCACTATGTTCTTACTGAATTTCAGTTAATAGTTGCTGTGAGATCTGTTTCTCGTCACAAGCTTTGCAGACTACTGGCATCTTCTCAAGAGTTCTGAAGACTGATAATTTTGGAAGTCACTTGGCTGAGTTGAGGTTTGGCAGCCTTTGGAAGCATGGTCTAAGATGGATTAATTTTTCATGTGTTTATCTCCTAACAGGCTGCCTGCTAATGGCTTTCCAGCTGCAGCTGTGGCAATAGCTTTTAATGGGTTTGTACAGCTTTGCAAGAATTCATTTGCTTGCTTTTTGTAATGGGGCCTATTGGAAACATGCATGAGTGTTCCCAAAAACTGGTATGAAAAAAAGCACAACCAAATGGTAAGGGAAGCTTTTGGTCAATTACATTAAGAGTTTAAGGTGACAGTGCTACTGTGGTGCAGAATGCCAGACTCCGAAGGATAAGATACAAAATCTTTATCTGGGAGAGCAGGTTCCAGTTGTATTGTAGTTCTGAAACTGGAGTGTGCATGTAATAAAATTACTGGAAGCAGCATGTCAAATCTGTCCTTTCAAAATGAAACTTGAGAAAACAGACATGCGTATGTGCACAAGATGAGCAAAAGCTGTTTGGTGAATGTGATGTGTTCCCTGAAGGTCCCCTTTTGGGAACCTGTTATCAAGAAGTAGGCTACCAATGAGGTGTTCTTGATAATCCAAAGGCAGCTACCCTTTGGAACCTCCAGCAGCTGGACAGGACATGTGCTTGTTTGCTGCAAAGCTGGGAACCCTTCACACTTGGGGGAGAAAAAAATGTGGGGTGCACAGAGTCTCTTTTGCCCTGGCTTCTGCTATCCCTAAGTTTAGCAGACTCCTCTGATTTGGCCCCAGAAATTTGGTGGATGGTAGTGTAATAAAACCAGACACACCTCCCAAACTCAGGTCCTCCAAAACCCAGACGAGTTGAAAACAAGCCAACAGCACCTGTCTTCCACCAAGAGCAAAATGGTACTAGCTTAGACTTCAGTGGGAAAACAGAGGTGATGAAGAGGCTGTTACTTTTCTCTGCAAGTGAGAGGTAACTTTTCAACAGCAAACAACACAATTTGCAGAGGAGTATCTACCAGGAAAATTGACAACTTTGTCACAGTTTAAAAGTTGCCATTTTTGTAGGGAGGCTTGGGAGTTTCCTACCCCAGCTATCTCTTGTCAACTAAATGTTTTCTGTCTGTTAACGCTCACTCCTCTGTGCATTGGTTTTTGGGTCAAAAAGTATTATTAGGTGTTGATCACATGCTCACTATAGCAGATACAAAGCTGTAACAAGAGAATATTTTCACCCACGAATTATCTGAGTGGCAGATGGCTACTATCTTTTACCAATATTTTCTAGACAAGTGAAATATCCACCGTTTAGCATCACAGTCTGCTTTGTTGCACACACTGTGAAACAGGTAACACAGAGCTCTCTGATGTTACACCCCTGATATAGCAGCAGGAAATATATGATGTATTATCATGTTTGTTAATTCTCCCCTCTCCCCACCCGAGGAAATGAAATCTTTTGAAGGTGACAAATTGTCCAAACCTTCCAGCTGATGCAAAGACAGACATTGAATATTCCCTAGTAATTGCAAATTTCTTCTTATTCTGTTTGGTCCAAACTGGGAAGATTGCCTGCTCTTCATTCTGTAGCGTCTGCCCTGCCATTATGAACTAGGTTATCAGCTATGCATTGATTTGTAAGATAGATGCTATGAAGTATTTCCCTGTGGCCTGGCTAGTTACTTCCCTCTTCCAAAGATTCCCATTTCCAATGAGATAAGTCTCGGTGTAATTCCTGGCATAAACTAATTCCTTCAGATAATCCCTTACTCAGAAAACATTGCTTTTGCCATTTTAGACTTAAGATTTATGATTTATCAAGGCCTGAGTTTTTAAGAGATATTTTCATGAAGTTAGGAAATATTTTAGCTAGATATGGATTTTGAATGCAGAATTTAGAAAGCAACAATAAATTTTCCATTACCCAGCCACAGAAGGGCAGAAAACAAATTTATTTATGCCCTGTTTAGGGCTAGCTCATATTTCACCCAGGGCAATAAAAGTGCAGACTTCAGGTTTTCTCTTTTGGCGGAGCAAATGATATGGAAAATTGAATCTCAACTTTCATAGCACTGAGAATACAATTTATTTTATTTTTTTTTTAAGCTTCTAATTTAATTAATTGGGTGTGTAAGCAACTCTTCATTGAAACCAGGCAGGTAGGTGAGGCACAAAAGACCGAGCAGAGGCTTGTGGAGCATTTTTTATGTGCCACAGTCTCTGCTTATATGCTGAGGGAGAATGCTCTCCTGTAGTTCAGAGTTCTCCTGCAGACAGTTCCAGCAGGCTGCTGCAAAGCTAATAGCAGTGAAGAAACAAAGGAGCACACTGCCAGGAAAAATCTCTCCCCTTCTGTAGTGCGTCCCCTAGAAAAAGAGGCCTCCCAGAATTTTTACCTGAGGTTTGTAAAAGTGACAGAAGAGAATAATGAATGCTGTGGCTGTAAGTGCAGTGGAAATGAAGGGAACAGGCCCAGACTGAGGATAAAGAAAATGGTTATCCTGTGTACTTTTTGAGCTGGCTGCCACATACTAAGGGAAAATGTGACAGGATTTTGTAAGGCAAATAACTCTCCATTATCCAGTAGCTAAAATGTAGAGTGAAAAGTAATTATCGCATGTAAGATAACAAGCTCAGAAGAAAAGTCTAAGTTAAAGCTGCCAGTCGGTGGCAGATGTTCTGGCCACTTTTATGTCAGTCTGTAAAAGGCCTTGCTGGTGTGGAAGAGGTGTGTTCCATTCATTTGGGGAGCCTGGCATGCCGGCCTGAGCCCCTGTTCCTTTGGCTGGCAGTTCTCACTGTTCTTCCCTCTCTGTCACGCAGTCCTAACTCATTGTGGTTGGAAGGGATGTGAAGGTCTGGTCCGTCCTGCTGTGCACTGCTGGGTCTGTATTGTATTCAGGCCAAGAACAGCCTCTTTGAGGTTCTTTATTCTGCTGAATGCCATTATCCTTGCAGTGATTCCCCATCGCTCCTGCCCCAGTCCTCAGCTGCTTCATTTTCACTGTTACCGCTCACTGGCAAACCTCACACTGAAGAAGTGAAAATCCAGAGTCAATTAACCTGTTGATTAGGTTACATGGCAATGTTTTTCTAGCATTCTGCTTTCACAAAAATTTAAATTCCTAAAAAGCATTGTCAGAGGCAAAGGATGTATGCTGATTGACTCATGGCTTCTTGGATCAATCTGGAAGCACTTCTGTTTAAGATATTGACACTTGACACAGTATTAGATACGTTTTTGGAGCAGTTTAGGAATGCTGGGTGTATAAAGCAGGTTTGTTGAAGTAGTACTTGCTGTGGAAGAGGAAAGGGGACTATCTGTCAGTCCCCACATTTGTGAGCAGATTTAGGAGATTGTAGAACCATAGAGTGGTCCCCTTCAAGGAAGGGACCTTGAAACCGATTTAGTTCCAGTCCCCTGCCTCAGGCTACCCATGTACTGTGAGAATTCTGATGTAAATAACTGCACATTGAAGTATCAGTCTCCTTGCTGTAGTTGAGACAGAAGAGGGTTTCCTAGTCTGGTTTTCCTGGAAAAAGGCATGCTGCCTCATGTTGGGCACATGGCATTCTGGTCATTGTTATCAGGGGTTAATGTGGTCAAATTAAGGTTGAAGGGTTTATTCCATTGTACTTCAAGAAGTTGCAGTTGATGAATTTGTTAAGAAGGTAAACTAACCTCTTGGAAAAAATTCACTGGTTTTACTTATGGTTACTTATGTGAAGAGAATGCTCTTCTAGGAGAGAGTTATTAACATTATGATTACCTGGGTTATCAACATTGCAATTACCTGGGTTCATAGCTGAGACATGGCTAATCTGAGGAAAATTTGCTATGTTCATTCTGGAATTTAGTAGCAGTTGAAAAGGGGTGAGAGGGCATATTGTAAACAGTTTGTGGTTACAGTGATTTCTAAGACTTAAACGAGTGCTCTATTTTATTTACTTCCTCATTGTCTCCTTTCCTGTCCTGCTGCCGTTTCCAATTCCTTGGTCCTACAGATTCAGCAGCATGTTACAGAGTATTAATACATAAAAAATTCTATGTTGCCAGTGTGCATTGTCGAGGGGAAGTATGAACCATCTCCTGTAAGTTTAGAATAAAAACTGAGCTAAGCATTCTTAAGTGATTGTAGCCAGAGAAGAGAAATGGACCCCTCTGAGGCACAGCTTCTTGCAGACCTTTCCGTGTGTGTGGAGGTTGAGATGGATTGTCCCCAAAGAGAGAGGTTTATTCAGCCCACACAAGAAAGGTGTGTTAAAGAGGGCTGGGCCAAGCTCTGTGGGTGTTTCTGGAGGGAAGTGTTTCCTTGGGCTTGCAGCCCAAATCTGGAGATGGAGAAGTGACCCCTGTCCAGCTGCGTGTGTTGACATTTCTGCTTTTTCTGCCTTCCCTTTATCTCTGTCCAGTCCCAGTGTTCATGCTCTGGTCTGCTTCTTATCTGCCTGTGCTCTCTCCAGATCCTTACCTAGGTCCAGGTTGGCCTGTGCGCTTCTATGGGGAACTTCCAGTGTTCAGAGCTGTCTGAGCTTGGCCTGTGTAAAGCTTTAGGAGAGAACAGGCACTGAAACATGCTGAGAGTCTAAGCTGGTGCTTCCTGCATTTCCCCAAGGCCCTGGAATACATCTGGATGCTGAAGAGGGAAGCTGACAGTCCAGAAACCTGTGAGTAGGTTGAATTCTGTGCTCAGGAAATGGAGGGCAAGGATTGAAGCACAAGAAGTTAGCGTCTCAAACCAACCAAATCCTGTTGTAATTGCATTAAAAGGAATGAGGGAAAGAAATTAAACTCTGGGAAGGATTAATATTACTGCAAGATTCTCACTCAGGCAGGGAGAGAAATTTGCTGTAATCTGAAACCTTTATCAGCTAGTTAAACTGATAATTTTGGGCTGCCAACTCTGTAATTGGTAGATACTTATTTAAGACATTATTATTCTTTCTGTTTTGGTGGTGATGTGGCAGGGAATTTTGGGTGGTTTGGTTTTACTGTGTGGATTGGGTTGTTTTTGTTGATGGGTTTGTTCTGTGAGTTTTTTTATTTGTGGGGATTTTTTAGCTTGCATGAGTTTAGATACTGTATTTTAGACTCATTCATGCATATGTGAATAAAAATGAACCTTAAGGAGAAGCTGCCAACTCAGTCAATGCACTGTTTGCCCTAAGGTAAAATCTGAAAGAAATACACACTTCAGTTAGTATTTTCTGGGAACAGAACTGAGGCAAATTTTCAGACTACGGGTTGAAGCTTCTAAAACTATGAAGTATTGTGTCTCTTTTCCCTGAAAAATAATCTGTGGGGACTTGCACAGATAATGATAGATCCTGAAGAACAGTGCCTAGGGGGGAATACCTTTATGCTATTGCCTCTTTCCTCTCCTCACAGTCATCTTCCATCCTTTTTCTGCTGTTGTCTTCTTGATTTTGGCTTGCAGCCTTCAGCGCACTGTTAGAGACAGATGCCATATTTCTGTCTTATGTCCCACGATACTGGATACTCTTAGAGTTTTGCCTTTTTTCCAAGTTAGCCTACTGTTTCCTGGACCACTCTGGCAAATTTTGTCGACATGTTGCATCAGGAGAATCTGTCCTTGCAGCCTAATACCCATTAACATGAGGCGTATGTGTCAAGTCAGGAGGCTTCTCATGTATGTGCTTGGTCTTTCTTGGTATCACAGTTCCCCTTTTAGAGAGAGGTTACACTTAAACAGTGCTGAAAAAGTGTGCTACAAAGGGAATAATAAATCCATTTTCTCTGGCACCTAGAAACAACGCAGCATTTGCGCTCAGTTGTCTGCATCAATTAGTTTCTGGTCTTCATAGGCAATTTGTTCAAATGTTTCTCCTTGCTCATAATGGAGAAACGTTTTTTCCCCTTATATCAAGTTGCATGTTTCCTTTGCTTTCCTGCTGAGCAGTTGCCTGCTGGTGCCTTTGTGTCCAGTATGTCAGGGCTGGTCTGGGTGGCAGCCCTGTCCTCTCAAGTAGGAGCCAGCCAGGCTGCCAGGTTGATGGCACCTCCAGAGTTGCTCAAGGTGTGTTCTGTGTCTGGCCTTGAATGGTCCCAGCCTCCTTATCCCTTTCCTGAGGAGCAGCTGTCCTAATGCTCTGTTCCTGTTTGTCCTGCTGCCTGCTCCTTGCTGAACCTGCAGGGCTCTCTCCTGCCCTGCCACTGCCACCCTCCTTTCCTGTGGGGACACTGCACAAGTGTCGTTTGAGCCAGGGATAAGCAGAGCACTGCCCCCATCCACAGAGCCAGTCCTTCATCACTGAGAGCAATCACTTTGTCCATGCCTGATTGGCCCCTAGTAGTAAATCAGTACTGTTTGTTCCTAATAATCTTCTTTGTCCTTCTGGTGTCTATAATTTTTACAGGAGCTGAGGTGAAGCTTTGCCCGTAGCTTTCTGGATGCTCCTTGCCTTTGAAGCCAGACAGTAGACACTTCAGCACTTATTATGTCATGGCTCTGTGTGTCTAAAACCGGAGCACTTTGGAAGTGTGAATGCGTTTGGCTAAATACTGGGTAATTGGGAGCCCTGCCTGTCAGTACCAGCCTTGGTCTGAGACAGAATGACAGTGCTGTCAGATGGATTAGCAGCAAATAATATTAGAAGTTACCATTTAGATTCTTAGATTTGGCAGGTGAAGAATGTTTAGTTAATATAATCAGAGAAAAAGGGATCTGTATTTTCCTTGTTCTAAGTAATTATTTTTCTACACTTTTCTATTAATTTAAAAATTCTTCTCTTGAAATTGCCAGGAACTTTGGACATTAAGTGATTACCAGTGATTTTATTTCTGAGTAGTGACTAAGACACTGCCTTGCTTGTAGAATATAGATATTTTATTTAAAGAGCTACAAGTGCCAAGACAATCTATTTCATAAGATTGCTGGTGGAGAGTTAGCCTTGAGCATTGTCTGAACTTCAGTGTGTAGCAGAAGGGTGGGAATTAGATTAACTTGGGTTATTTTGTTTGGGGTTTTTTTCCCTATCTGAATACAAGAAAGGTGTTAACAGGGAGTTGTATTCTAGGGCTTACACTTTGCACTTATTTGCTCTGTTCTCTTAACTTTGGCACTAAAACTTGATCAATCTAAGTATGGATGTTCTTACCATTTATTTGCTGTCTGATATCTTTCTGGAGTTCCTCAAAGCATGGAGTCTGTGGGAGCATGTCTTTTGCCATACTAGTTGGTGCCATTACTGGGAAACTTGGACTCCTGTTCTGATGAGCACTAAGGTACTGTGCCCAGGGAATAGGAGTTATCTGAAAGGAAGCTGACTTTTTGTACAAAGTTTCTGTGCTTCCCTCTTTATCATGCCAACAGATGGGAAAAGATACAAATCATTTTTTGGCTAGACTGTCTCTGCATATGTTCCTAATTTTATGATTTAGGGCTTGCAGAAAAGAATATTTTATTTTCTGTCTTGTGTTCGGGAGGCCAAATTGAGTTTTATAATGCTTCTTCGTATACTAAATTTTAAAAATTTCTAGTAATAATTTTTCTTCTTTTTTTTAATAATGTCTCCATTTAGTTCACTTTTTTTTTTTTAGCTGAGCAGAGAAACTTTAATTGAAGTGCTTCAACTGAGGCCTTATCAGTGCCAAGTGGAGTGGAAGGGCATCACCTGTCTTTTTCTTAGATGACATGCAGAGGAAGAGCTATTGATTTTGTCCCAGAGACCATCTGAGTCATGACTTTGTCAGACAGCTTTATTAGCCATTGGTTAGCTCAGCTGAGATATGATTTTTGGCCAATTTTGACTAACACCAAAGTCCCAGAGGGAAATCAGAAGGTGCAGTGCACTGCTCATGATAATTGCTGTGGCAACCATGGCAATCTGACAATTTCCTTAAACATCTATCAATCCACTGTTAAAATTAACTCTTCTGCTAGACATTGACTCATGACAAAGAGATGGTCCATCATCCTAATCTTCCTTTTCTGCCTTGGAAACTAAGATACTTGGCCCAAAATCAAAAGTTGACCTAATGCATTTGGTAAAGGAGGAGGAAGTATCTGTAAGAAAGATAGAGGTTAAAACAATCTCAGCTGGACTGTGATCACTGCTGTTTCTTTTCTTTTCAATTAGAGCTCCTAAGGCAAACATACAATCTTCCTTGTGCCTTGGGAAAATGAAGTTAAGCAGAGTTTTATTGATTGGGAAGTAGCTCATCTGGGAGAAGCTTCAGAGCATTGTAGGAGGCTGCCTGTCAGCTGTGGTCATTGAGCAAGTGCTGCTGGGCAGTGCCAGTGCTGGGGACAAGCTCACGTGTGGTTTCTGGCTGTGCAGGTTGCACACACTGCCAAGGGCTGGGAGTGTGTGACACCCAGATGGCACTGGGCAGGGTCCCAGTGACTGCTGATGTGTGGCCATGGACAGGTGGAGCAAGAAAAGATCCACCTCATACTGCTTCTCCAGTATGAGGTGGATCGACAGTACAGAATTAATAACATCAGTGTCCCTCTTTGTCTTTGAAACACGGTACCTGAGAGTGTACATCACAGTCTAATTTATATCCAATTCTAAAACGGCTTTAAGTAGTCTTGCCAGTTTGGAAGGAAGCTGCTGATGGGAATCTCAGGCTTACAACATGCAGGTTTAATTGCCTTTCTGTTGAGCTTCTGCTCTCAAGTTTGCTGTTCCATAGGAGTGTTGTTTGTGACATCCTTAGAAAGGTTGGGAAACTGGGAGCTTCCCACCATGTATTCCATTCATACAGTATATCCATGAGTATGTCCATGTCATACAGTATGTCCTTGTGCAGTTTTATTGTTTTAATTTTCCTGGGATTCATATCCTATGAAATAACAGGTAAGTGTGGTTTTCCATGATGGAGATTTTGCTTGGTAGATCGTAGAAGAGCCCTGCCTTTCTGTTACGCAGGATTAGACCTTTGATTGCTGTCTTTGCTGGGCAGTAGAAAGCAGTGTGTTCTTTACACCAATGCCCTTAAAGTGGTGGTTGTATTAATTCTGTCATTGACTCTGTTAAAACATGGACAGTATTAAAACTAATACAGTGGTGGCCCGTACTGCTTCATTTTGGACCTAACTGGGGCAGCAGAAGTTGGGATTTTTAGTAGCTCCTCCTGCATTCTGTGCATGTCAGGCCTCTCTCTCCATCATTGTGCACTGGTTTGTTTGGAAGGCTTCCCCTGGGGAAGCACACAGGAAGAGATGCCTGGAGGAGAAAAGGTGAGTTAGTTCTAACCTGTGCAGCCCAGGTTAGAGCCTGGAACATCTTTGTGCCCTTCTCTCCAGCTGGATGAGTGTTTGGCCCTGGAGGAGCTGAGGGAGCTGCCAGTGCTCTGAGTGCCCTGCCATGGAGCTGGCAGTCCATGGGGGCACGTGCTGCTCTCCCAGTGCTGACAAAGTCAGCAGTGCTGAACTCTTCTTCTGCGTGCCGTGGAGATGGTGACATGGCTCTGAAAAGGAAAAGGATGTTTTATGTTTACAGAGGCATTCTGTGATGCAGCCATTTCATAAACTGAACCAGAGTTCATAGGTTTGTGCACAGGCACAATCCCAAGATCGCCGTACCAGCCCCACTTAGTAATTAAGGATTACCTAATGGTGTGTTTTATCTCTCTGTGTTACTGTGATTGTCTAATTTATTGGATAACATAAAACATAATTTAATACTCATGTACAGAATGGCAGTCATGTGAATTAACAAGAAACCTGGAAGCTCTGAATTAATTCATGGCTTAGTGCAAGAGAAGTTTCACTGGTACTTCTGGAAGACAGAGCAGATCTATTGCCTTCACAAAGTACAGTTCTAATGTTCTTGTAGTGCATTCTCTTGAGAGACAAAGCAGGTTGTAGATCTGTGTAGAAAGGAAATTCAATACCAGCACTAATAGGGAAGTTTTTAGGAAGTGTTTAAACTTTAAATCAGTAAACATATATAATTTTAAATTTTATTTTGTGATACTACCTTTGTACCATAAGCTAAATTTTATATATGCATTACTTTGCCTGAAAAAAAAGGAATATGTCCTTCAATATTGGTTGTACAGATGAATATACTAACGTACCACATAACTGTTCTCTGCAGTTCTTGACATTCCTGTCTTTAGCTTGACTTGAATGCTTACTCGTGCTTGTTACCCTTTGGTTTAGGACCAGTCTTTAGTACCGTGTTTTCTCCTTTGTCCTTATTGCTGATGTGTTTTTCTCCATTTCTACATATTTGAGTATCAAAGAATGGTTTGGTAAGCACAAATACAACTTTACTGTTGGCGGTTGAAAAATTGGAAGATGGAGGGGTGATAATTTACTCTTGAGTTTGATTTGGCATGATCATCCTAAGGCGTTGATGTAAAAGAAGTTAGTTTAGTTTTTGTGCAATTGTTTGTCATTGGAGACTCATCTCATTATGGAAGATGTTGTCATAGTGGCTTAAGAAGGTTTCAACAATAAAGTAGCAGCTCTAATAAATTTTTCTTTATTTTGCAAATACTCACTTTGTATGCAAGGTTTTGTATTTTCATATTCCTGTAACAGTTTCTCACTCAGTATTTTATTGTCGCTCTTGCTTGTAGGTGAGTACAACAGCGCCTTTGAATTGTAGGAGTCAGTAAATGGCTGGGAGACCTCAAGGGCGGCTGAGTGTAGGTTTGCCCCTGTGAGTTTTGCAGGGCTCAGCTGTGTTGGGGCCGGGTGTTAAAGCAGTGCTTTGTGTTGCAGAGAGCCACATCCTGGAGGACGTGAACCGCTGCATCGTGGCGCTGCGGGAGCAGGACGCCGAGGGCCTGGACCGCGCTGCC
>JAHLSL010000047.1:588343-627486 GCA_025920805.1 Petroica traversi | reverse complement strand
AAGCAGGTGGCGGGGAAACTCTTAGAAACAGGTGCATGATTTGTGGGTACTTCCATTTTGAAGACTGCTGAGCAGTAATCAGATGTCCCAAGAGGTCTTCAGTTTTGCAAAACAAATTTGAAACTTTCTAAGTAGTCTCCTTTGCATTTCCATATTTTTTAAGAAAATCGCATCCTACACTGGAAAATGCCTGTGCTGGCCACAGGGGGTGTAACTGTGCCATTCTGTAAGTGGTTCCTGTGTTTTTCATAAATGCATCTCTGGCTTTTCATAATATATACTTAATTTAAAATTATCTGTGGAGTTCACAGTACTTCCATTTTTTTCAGTGGTTGTAAGTCTAATAGGCAGTTAAACTGTTCCTGAGAGATTTTCTGGCAAGTCTGTACATCCCTGGAATATAGGACTTGGCTTTCTGAGCTCAGAAATCTAATTCCTAGCTCTGTCAATCTAAACAAATGTCTAGTTCCTTAGATTTGACTGACATTTGCTTTATTTTACCACAAGAAAAGACAGGCATTTTGCTTGAGCTCTTTCTTAATAAGTTCAGATATGTCCGGGGCAGAACTGTCTTCATGTGAACAAGAGTAAACTGATATTGCAGTGAAGTGGCAAAAGAGACAGAGAGTGGGAAGAGTTTGAAATAGACTTGCCTGTTTTTATCTTATTTTCTGATATTTTGATGAGAAAATTGAAAAATAGTCACCATTTGCATTCCTTTCTTCATGATTTCTGGAACTGCTGTGACAAATACTGAGGGAAGCAGCACAGAAAAGCATAGTTTTGATTCTCATGTAAAAGCTGAGCCCATTTTTCTTGAAACTGATAGTGTTTAAAGACATTAGGAGCTGACATTGATTTCTGTTCTGGTGCCTTGCTTTGACAGTAATATATACAATATACCTAAACCTGTCTGTCTGTGAAAGACAGGGAGGCATAAAACTGGTTGTGGTTGGAATGTTTGCTTGTTTCAGGGGACATCAAGCATGGTCACATTTCAGATGACTTCACAGGACTTCAGAGAATTCACTGTCTTTGTGTTGTTCAATAGGATTGAAAAAAGACACGTATGCTTGTCATTTTCACCTGTATTTTTATGATCTGCAGTGAACAGACATCGAACTATGTGAGGGCTGCTTGGTTTTGTTTTATTGAACTTTTTCAGCTTACAGGTAAAATGCAGGTGGATTGCAGCCCTCAGGTGTAACCTAAACCATTCTATCCCAGCTGGGTCTTTCAGATCCAGCTGATTGCAAAGGGACAGGTCACCAGGAGAGACCTCTGTATTTATGCTGCCATAACCTCCTCAGTTAACTTTCTCAGATAACCTCGGGCAGTGAAGGGCATCCTTTATGTCTGAGGAAGAGGTAGTGTTACTGGTGAGAAAATACTGCAGACAGTGTAGTGAAAATAACATTACAGCCAAGGAGCATACATGGAAATGGCAGAGAACTGAAACAAAAATGGAAGAGTGAATGGGAGAAGAAATAGGATGGATGCAAATTGGAGGTAACAGAAGGGAGAAAATGTGGATGAGGAGGAGCAGATATATTTACTGTTTGTTTTAACAAAGATGAAGGTTAAATTGTAGAATTATGTGATGAGATAATTTATGAGAAAAGAAAGAGGTTTAATTCTCTGCATTGCAGTATGCAAGGAAAGAGCACTGAAGATCACTGAATCTGTGTCTTCAGCTGGAAGGCGTCAGACATATTTAAGACAAAGTGAGCTATTCAGCTGTAGTATTGTAATACTGCCTCAGAAGGAGTATTAAAAAGTGGAGTTTAATTTCTTAGCTCAGGTGAAGTCTGGTGTACAATGAGCTGTTGGCAGCCAAGTGCATCTCTACAATGGAGTGGCTGCTTTCTCAGGCGTATTTTTGCTGTTCCTCTGTTTTACCCCTTCCCATTCCCTGAAAAAGAAGGAAAACCCCAAGAAGACTAACAGCAAGGCTCTGTTAAAGCCCCATCCATAGTGTGGAGTTGACCTTTTGGAATTTAAATTATACCAGATCTGCAGTTGTCTTGGCAGCCTTGCAGTCCCTTGATTTGTGCTCTGTGTGTTCGTGTTGTGCTTTAGGACATGGTGGTTATGTGGTCATTCCCAGCTGTGTTACCAAACAGCTGCTTTGTGCAGGGCCCTGCTTGGGCATGTGCCAGGGTCAGGGATTAGAGAAGGCTGCTGCCCTCAGGCTCAGTTTAGAACATAATGGAGTACCAGACTCTGGGAAGAGAATATGATCTCATGTTGGAGATAGCTGTAGGTGAACTTGATGATCTTGTTCTTCCTGGGCCAAAATGGTCCTGTGACTCTGTGGTTGCACTGCCAGGGCCTGTGCAGAGTTTCTGCTGATAATCCAGTCCATGAGGCTGTGGTAATGGGAGGTGCAGGGATGCTCCCCAGCTCCTGCTGAGAGACTGCTGTGCTGCCTGTGCCCCTGTCCTGCACCACAGTGACACCTGGCTCTTCCCTGTCCCCTCCTGCCCTCTGCTTCCTGTGGGAAGGGCATGGAGCTGTGTGGGTAGGAAAGAGCAGCTGATTGTTCCAGCCAAGGCCCCAGGGCAGATGGATGTGAGTCAGCACTGAGCATCATGGCCCAAGGGCTCTGTGAAACCCTGGGGACACCAAATGAGTGTTCAGCCATGGGGAGTGTGTTCTGGGGAGGCAGTGGGTTCAGCCCAGCAGCACCTGTTTGGCTGTACAAGGGTAAGGGAGTTGAGCTTGAGGCTGTGTTCTGGTATGGTTAAGGCTCTGAAAACTTTCCTGCTGGTGCCTTTGTCGTTCCCAGTGTCTGGCACCGTTTGTTAGATTGAAATACACAGATTGTTGCATTTTCCTAGGGTTTGTGTACTGTCGAATAAGAGCAAAATGAAGCCTCTAGGAACTCTGTTTATAACACCCTAAGGTATTTCTTCTTCAGAACTGGAAGGGTGATCTAGTTCTGTACTTTTAAATACCAGTCTCCTCTGTTGTTTTATTGCCTGCCAGAATCTGCAGCGGTTAAATTTAAGCCAGCAATTTATATTATGGCATATATCTGTTAATACAGTAAAAAGTCTGTATTGTAAATTTGGTCTGCAGTTCTGCTTTAATGCCAAAGTATAATGATATACATATATGTGTAAATACATATCTAAATCCTTTAGTTACTTAGATGTCTACAGATGTCATAAAAAAAACAACAAGGAAAAGGCTGGAGACAAAGATGGGAAGTGTTTTAACTGCCTCAAGTCCCTAGTGGGCCAAAGACATTAAATTTTTAGACCTCTTCTGGAGTGCTTGGGTTTGGGTTCAGTTATTTTCTTTAAAGCCTTCACAGGCCTCAGTTACTTTTTTGACAGCGTGTTGTAACATGTTATTATGTGCCAGTATAAATGGATTAATTTCTTTACACATTGCAGTGCATTTATTCATTTCCTGCACCCAAGATTACTATTTTGGTCACCTTCCAGCCTCCCCTTTTCCTTCGTAGCCCTTTTAGTGTGGGCCAAATCAATACTGATCTACTACACCTGAAACAGAGCTTTCCTGTATAGTAATTTATTAATTGATTCTCTAGGGTGGATGAAATCTACTGCATTGCTTTCCTCTGGGAAAAGGTTCCTTAGCCATAAAAAGACAATGGTGTTTTCATGATACAGATTTCCTTCCATCTTTGGCTTTTGATTCAGCTTTTCCGTTTCTTGCGAGTGCACGAGCTAATGGCTTGTATTCTCCTGGCTGCTTCACCTGTCTCTTGCACTTCCAGTTTCCAGGTTTGCCCCAGCGGCTTATGAGAAATGACTGCTGGTGTTCTTTGGGCCCTGCCTCGAGTCTTCTGCAGTACGGGTTGGGTACACAATTCTTCAGACGCCCAAATGGCACCCTCCAGAGAGGAAATTCAAGAGGGGGATGTGGTCTGTTTTCTCCTGCCTGCTCTGACACTTTGTATTTCTGTCATCTTTTGGCAAAGCCACCTGAGCCAGCATGGGGAGGGAGGAGCACCTGCAGAGATTTCACTGGGTTTTCCCAAGATGTATCTTCAGAAAGCATCCTTAGATAGGATGTTGAAGGTCCTTACCTCTTGATGTAAAACAAAGGACACCAATTTGACCAACTTAATTTTAAATTATTTTTTAGACGTAACTAAAAGGAATGGAGGTGAATGAACCTTACTTGTTCTGTGGGGCACACAAAAAATTGTAGGTTTTTATTAATTTAGAAAGACAACTGTTTTTAATGAAAAAATATTTCTCACCACTTGTTCATCACTGGCAGAATGAGATCTAAAGAGAATACTTGCTGTTCAAGTCTGTTTAGTGTTCAGTGATTTTTACCCTTGCTTATGAAGCCCAGAGACTGCTGAAGAAGAGGACTGACTCTTGTCACTTCAAATGGTATTAAAAAAAATAAAATCCCCAAGGAGAGGGGCTTGAGCATGCAAGCTTACAGAATTGGTGAACTTGTGAAATGGGTGCACAGCCCAGACGAGGAACAGCTTATAAAAAACTGTATAGCAGAATGATTTTAAGAGCTAAAAGGAAAATAAATGGGCCAAGAAAAACAACTGAGGGTATTTGAATGATTTAACCTAAAATATGCTTTGTTATTAGTCATGAGTTACATGATGATTATAAGAATAAATCAATAACCTTTCATTCTTGTGTCTATTAGTCTGTTACAGTCAGTAACCTCCACTTGGTGGAATCTGCAGTGAAGCTTTTTTTTCTAGGGCTCTGTTCTGATCCTTCTGTGAAATTCTGTTTAAAAAGTTGGCTTTAAAAACTGCATTCTGCTTCCAATGTGAAGAATGTTCTGAAAAATAGGGGGAAATACCAGCATTTTTTGTGTTCCAGGTAATAAAAAAATGCCCCTGAACATTGTAATTTCTTTTTGCCAATCTTTTCTTCCTTTCCTCTAGGTCAAAACCAGTTTTGCTTCGCTGTTAATAACAGAAATGCCCATGTTGATTCTAGGCACCGTGTGAGCGTTAAGGTTCCTTTAACCACTCATTTGCTTCTTTAAGATGCTGTTGCACTTAGTGATAATCTAAAGCACAGAGAGGGAACTGCTCTTCAGTGCTCTGCTCCCCCAGGCCTTGCTCAGCAACAGCTTCACAGTGCCCAGTGCAGACATGCTGTTCAGGGCAGGCCTTGGTCACACTCAGTCTCCAAGAACATTCCTCCTTATCAAGAGAAATCCCAGTAAGAGCAGCATTTAAAATGCAGCACTGTTTCTAATGATAATAACTTGGTTTCAGTGTTCAGTTGAGTTTTGATGCTTTTTTGATTGTTAAGTAATTTTCCTGAATTAAGATCACAAATACCTTTCTATTACCTGCCATGGATTTGGTCTTGCTCCTTCTAAGTTACATGGGAAAGGAAGGGAGGTGGGGGAGAGGTCTCTTGGTTTGAGTAGCACTGGTGTAAGAACTGCAAAAGTGAGGGAGTTGTGTGAATTCTTAATCTTGCTCCCATGATAATGAATTTGCCATGTTCTTGGTGAAGCCTGGGTTAGCTGCAGTGTGATTCTGCAGACACTTGGGTAAGCTTTCCTTGAAGTCAGAACACCACTGAACAGCAGTGTGTGTTTGCTTCTGCAATTTGCAGAGGCCCTACAGCGAAAGGGAGGATGGCAGCATACTGATGGGCAGTAATGGCTTCTTTTTCTCTCTCCAGTGTTTCGTGGGCTGGGGGTTGTTTGGTTGGTGGGTTTTTTCAAGTAGAATTGCCCTTTGTGGTCATTGTAGGTGACGTTTTGTGATAAATCTTCCCTCACTTGGAGCTGCTTTAAGTGACACATGACTTTCCAGTCTGTATAACTCTCATGTATCCCTTTTAATATATTTCTGTCTTTTAGATCTTAAGGAGCCTTAGACTAGTCTGGTTCTGTAGAGCCCTCTTCATTAATAACAGCCCTTCCCTAAGCTGATAACAAGATCAGGAGACTCCTGATCCTTTTTCTGTGTATTTTTAACTGAAGCAAACACCTGAATTTGCACAGGGCTATTTCTCTGCCCACATCAGAACCAATAACTTCATTTCAGCTGGGACTTTCCTGCACAGACTCTTAAGTGCCTTGACCTCTGTAATGTTAAGGACATTTCATTCACAAGTCTTTATTTCCCTTTCACTTCCAGCTCTGTAACCTTTCCAGTTACTTGGAATGTGTTTTCCAGAGCCTCTGGGACACAGTTTTATCTGTTACTGTTGTCATAATGTTTATCTTGTGGTCTTGCACCTGCAAACCCTGATGCGGTTGTTGCTTTGCATTTTTGGGGAATTACTGGCTTGCTGTGTCTGTTGCACTTGTCTGTGGTTAACTCGCTGTGTCTCAGGCACCAGTTGGTTCACTTCTTCCTTTGCCATTGCACATTCAGAGAATCCTTTCATCGTGTTGTCTTTTAGAACAGTGTGATAGCGCAGGTGGTATCTTTCTTAGAGAAGCTGAAGTTTTTGTCTGTTTTACAAGCTTTTTGCAATAGGAATGTTTTAGTTCTTAATGAGCAGCTTTGGCTTCATCTGACGTGTCCTGGAGCCAGCTGGTCAGATATCCCTGCTGGGTTTCCCAGTATGGACTCAAGTCTTTGGAATACTTGGGGATTTACCACTCTTCTGACCACTTGCTTTTGTACCATTTACAAGTCAGAGCATGATCTGCCTCTTAAGCAGGATTGTGGACTGAGGAACTTGAGTGCTTAAGAGTTCATTCTGTGTTTCATAACATCTGTGAGGACTTTGATTTAAATTTTGAATGTGAATCCAGTCTCACTAAGGATTTCCTTAGACCTGAAAAGTCGCAGTATCTTTCTGTTCTTCACCTTTAGCTCACTCTTAAGTTCTTCATAGAGATAATTTCTTAATTGGAATTTACAGAAAGCACCTTTCACAATATTCATTTTTGTATGTAATATGCAAAAAAACATTTTTATGTTTCATAGTAAAATTCGTCATTTTCGTGATATACCCGATTATAAAATTATATGATCGCCCTGCCTCCCTCCAAGAATATTTCCAACTACGTGCATCTACCTCCACTCTGCTTAAGATTTATTTGGTGATTCCTCTCTGGCAACATGCCCTCAGCTCTTCCTGCTTCCTTCCTTAGAAACCGGGAACTGTTAGATCTGGAAATGATGCAGTAGTTCTTGATGGGGGAGCATATGCATAATTCAGTAGGGTTTATATATGCCTGGGTATGTATGTTTGGATTATAAATCTGTTAACATGGTAAAATTGACTCTTGCTGAAATCATAAATGATAAGCTTGTCTTTATTTTGTTCACCTTGTCTCAGTCAGTCTGTCACCCCCATTCCTGGCAGTATTTGGAGAAGTGGCCTTGAATGCATTACATGCCAAATAAATTTCTGTAAATAGGGCTTTTTCTTGCTTTCTGGGGACTGAATTGTGTTTTCTTCCACTGCTGGGCAAGGTCATCTCTGAAGCTGGTTTTGTTTGCTGCAGGCTTTGTTTCGTGTCACAATCGATGAGAACCCCAGACCACCTCCTCAGTTTCCCCAGTGCTGTTAAACAGATGCCGTTGTTTGGAATAATTCAGGAGGTAGCAGACAAAGTGTAAGGAACGCATCCTTCAGAACTGAAGCATTTGTCATGGAGTTTCATGCAGGAATGTACAACTGTCTATCACTCATACTCCTCTTTGATTGTTGTCAGGCATTAAAAATTCAAAGGTAGACAGCTTCAGTCAGCATATGGGAACAACTGTATCTTGGGTATTGTGCAAAAAAGTTGTTGCAGAATTCCTCACCTTTCCCAAGCACTTTAAGTAGCAGCCGTGCTTTGCTCATGGAATACTGGGTCTTGGCAGCCAGGTTAGGCAGTGAACTGTTGATGACCCTCCTAATCAACAGGAATGTTTGGGGTAAACCCTTAGGTGTTTCAGCAGCTTGTTTAGTTGGAGGTTTTGGGTTGTTTTTTCTTATGGATCAGTTTGATAATTTCTTCCCTGACCTGAAGCTTCAAGTAGCATTCCTTGTACCAGAACATTAGTGTTTTCCCAGGAATCTTATTTTTGATGTTGAGGGAGGCTTAAAATAATTGCCTGAAACGGATTCCTGGGTCTGAAGTTAGCAGTGTTTAATGGGCAACTCTAGATGATATCAGCATGCTGTTGGTTTTGGAATGCTTATTTTTTTAGGAAGGGGAGTCTAGATTTCAGGAAATACCATGAAGCAGATTTCTGAGGAAGCATTCATGGTAAAATAAGTAATACGTAATGATAGTATGCCAAACATCACAGTTGATACATGGATTATAACAGGAGTGCCAAAATAAGAAGGGAAAGAGCTAAGAGTGTGTCCCCTAGAAAGAGGATGGTACTCACTGTACCCTTTCCATAGTAGGCCTTGCCAAAACAACTGCTGGGGAAAAGCTTTCGGGAGAGCAGAGGATGCTGAGGATGGGCTGGGCCTTAGTGCAGGTCACTTGTGAGAAGGGAAAGAGGCTGAGAGTTGAATGTGGGGAAGAGGCAGCCAAGGGACCATGGACAGAAACCTGCAGGTTCCTGAGAGAGTTGCAGTGACTCTGGTGGCCCTCACTGTCGGTGGACACAGCTGGCACCACGAAGGGCAGTGGCCACAAGCTGCAGCAGAGAAATGCAGGAGGGTGTGGGCAGAGGGGGGATCTATTCACTGTGGTGCAGCACTAGGACAGAGATGCAGTGACACTTCTCTCTGTGAAGCTTTTCAACACTTAGCTGGACAAAGCTGTCACTGACCTGATGTGGTGTTGGTCTAACGTCTGAGGAGGTGATAGGCAGAATCCTTTTCACATTATGTATGTAGGATTTTTTCCCTGGGTTAGACACCACATGCATTCACATAAGAACCATCTTTTCTGGGTAATTAAATGTTTTAACGTTGGCATTTGTACTCTGTTGAAATAATCTCAAATTCTTAGAGAAGAACTCTGTCTCTGCTTAGTGACTGGCTTGCTATTATAAATACATGGTACTATTGAGAAGGACTTTGAGCGTAAAAGTGCTTGCAAATACTTCATTCAAAATCTGCAAATTTCTGCAGAATGCTAATACAGGCCTCTTACATGAAGTTTTGTGTATTAAATGGTGGTGAAGCATAGAAACATTGCAAATGGTTGCAGGCTGTCTGTGTGGTTTAGTCTGATGATATGTTTCCAAATAGGCCAAGAAGCATTTAAAACCTGTAGGTGCTCTGTTTTTCAGTGTTTGTTTACTCTTCAATGTGCTCTTTTCAAACTTGGTAATTCCATTTTTTTCCTGGGAGCTAGTAGTAAAATTCTCAGCAGTGCTCCAGATTTCTTTCAAATAAAAACATAGTCCTCTTGTGTTTATTTTATTTGTTCCCTTGTCTTGCTTGTATGTTATTCTGTGAGATAAGTAAGGCAAGTAAGAACCTGTACCTAAAAAATACCATTAGAGTTGGAGTCTTAATAGTGTTAGAAGCAATGCTAGTTTTATTCAGTATAGTTTTACTCAGTTTCTAATAATGCTAGTTTTATTCAGAGTGGTTTCTAACCATTGTTTGTGAGCTGATAACTGACTTTCTTGAATCTTTAATAGTCCTCTGTCTGTATCTTGGAGGATAATTATTATTTCTGCATTGCAGGTTGGGAGGAAGCTTTCTTGTAGTCAGTCTTTGTAAACTCTAAACCCCAAGAACAAAAACATCCTGGGAAACTTTCCCAGCCTTCCCATAGTCTCTCCTCAGAATTGGATGTAGCAGGAAATGTAATTGGCAGTCCCTCTCTTGTCTGTCAGCAGTCCAGTGCAGTTGGAGTTGTCCCTGAGTGTCGGTGCAGAACAGTCAGTACCTGTTACAGTTGATATTCCAATTGTTCCTTTATGTTTTTGTACAGAGCTTTGTTTACCAGAGAACTTTTCTCTGCTGATAATAGTAGGGTTAGCACTAACTAATAAATGTTGCTCATTTATTTGAACACTGCTTGATGAAGAGATTTCAGGTAAATACTGAAGAAGGTTTGATGCCAGGATACACAGTTCTCTGTATCCACAAGTATTAGCAGTATGCACACTTGCAGCCTTTTACTCAGTTCAGTGCTCAGTGTTTTGTAAGTGTTCTGCAGGCCTGAGCCTGAACAGCCCAGAGCTGCAGAGCCAGGGACACCAAACATTCCTACTGTCTCAGGAACCCAAGGTCTCTTGGCAGGAGGATTCTGTAAACTAGAGGTGAGCCCAGCCCAGCCCCAGCATTGGGCTCCCTTGTTGGATCTGGGCTGTGGAAAGTCTAGAACTGGTGTGTGTGACTGACGGGGGTGCATTTGCCACGCTGTCACCTGGGTGAAGTGGATGCATCAAACAGGATCCTGATTCAAATACTGAGGGAAAGACCCCAACCCCTTTAACCGTGTCCCATTTCATTTTCCTAATACCAGGAAAAAGGCATCAGGTTCTTTTGGATGCTACTGGTAGGCAGTTGGGTAAGGCAAGGTTTCTTTGCAGGCCAGAACATGTAATGCAGGATGCAGTTCTGGTCAGCACACTGAGTGCCAGCAGCCCCTTCAGGTTCTTGCTGTGAACCCTCAGAGAGCCACTTGAGTTTGTCACCTTGGCCACAAACAGGCTGCCCATTGGTGTTTCACCTTCTGCAGCTAGCAGGTTTATTGCTCTCAGATGATTGTATGCTGCAATTGAACATTGTCATTAAATGGACCAGCACCCCTTTATCACTCTGGATTTTAATCCATTTCAGTATGCCATATTCTAATAATGCAGTAATTACACGGTGGGCCTCAGCAGTTGGAGCCTAATTCCTAATGCACTGCAAGGGTTGCCACTGAGTGCTGTGATTGCCCTGGGGCCCTGTCCCTCCTGACTGGTCCCAGTGTTTGTGATGCCACTGCTCGGAGGGGCTGCAGGGAGCACACACACACACAGTCTGTCACAAGCCCCTGCTTTCTGAATCACTCTGAACCTAGCTCTGAATATTACATTTAGAGACAGTATTTTTCTGGCACCATTCACAAAAATATCTTTTCTGCAGTTGACAGCATTTATTGGTATTTCACTGTGATTAAGTATTTGAGGATTTTGGCTACCAAGCTGTATTTTTCTTGTGCTTACTTTTTAAATGTCAGCAGTCTTCCATGAAAAATAATTCTTCTTGATTAAATTATTTCAGTTATTCCAAGTTACTATTGTAGTAGACAGAACTAAAATGTAGTGACCCTTTTCCCAAATACATTTTGTCCAAGGACATTTTGTCTCCTATGTTTTTGTTGTTTGCTAACATATATCAAAAACATGGTATCTGACTCTGCTTAAAAAGCTGTATTAATTTTCTGATGTTTTCCAGTGGGATATGCATTTTGTGTTTTGTCTTTGGGCCAAAAAAAAGCTTAGAATCTTGTACAATTTTATTCTTTGTGGCTAATTTAATTACTTTGAGTTTTCTGAGTTGGTGCTGCACCCACTGAGAACCAGATTTCTAAAAAGACAATATTTCTAGTAATCTACCAAAATAACTGGCTGTATTTCAAAATTAAATGTTTAAATTGTTGTCTGCTGTTAATGTTTTGAAGACCAACTCAATGTCAGCATAGTTACATTTGGGAAAATATGGCTCAGTTACAAGTTCTGAGCTTCTGAAACTTATACTGGTGTTTCCTGAAATAAAGTTATTTTTTATTAAACTCTAAGGACTTCCTTCCCTGCTTAAATTAATAAAATGTTGCTCTCCATTCAGATAGTCTCTCTTATGTAGAATGAAGTCACTCCCCCCGAGGACCTCAGTTTCCTCTTAATTTCCTTTTCATGGTTTTTTTTCTGTGTCCTGCTCATTGGATTTGGAAAGTCCCAGTTTGGGAGTATTTGGTCATTAGCCTGCAGAAATTGCCCGATATGTTCATTGTCTCCTTGCTCTCACTGGCTCAGCTTTGGCTGTGTTTGGGGTTTTTTAGGTGCAGACTTAGGGTGTTTACCAGTCTTAGCCTCGGTGTATCTGTGTGCCATTCCATGTAGTGCAGATGCCCCTAAATGGAGCCCAGGGACTGTCCTGGGCTGTGAGCTCAGTGAGGAGTAGTGATTGTTCCCTCAGCTCATGGATACCCTGCTGTAGCAGGGGACTGATGAGACAAGACGGGCCCACATGCTCCACACTGTCTGCTAAGGAATGAAAAATAAGTTCTGAAATTCCTCTCATCTGTCCTAAGGGGAAATGTCATTCTCATCTGGTATCTCATGGGCAGTCTGTCCTTGTGCGTGGCAGCAAAATGTATTAGGTAGAGAGCTTCAAAAAAAGGAGGATTATGTAAATGATTTAAATTAGCTTTCTGCTCTTCTCGATGCTGTGACCTGTCTCTAATGAGTTCCTTACACAGGGAATCTCATCTAGTCCCTCAGAACCATGCCCACAAAGAATCCCTTTGAAGGTCCCTGCGAGGGAGCCCCTGCAGCCTTGAGCTCTGATGTTCTCATGCAAGGCCCAGCTTTCACTCCCAGTGCATGTTCCATGCCTTGGCCAGGCTGTGGAGAGGGGGCTGTGTCGGGGAATATCCAGGGATTCCAGAGTGCCGAGCAGCGCCCTCTGCATTATAGAGAACAGACTTGGTGTGTCCTGGTGCAAAGCAGACGAGCTCTGCTCCAGGTAGGAGGCTGAATCACTGGCATGGGTGTGTTTAGGGGAGGAATAAATTAGGGCAGTTCCAAAATGAAAAGCAGTAATTTACTGGATTGCCATTCATTAATTACACACACTGCCAATAATTAGGTCTCACTTGTTACCGATGTTTTTCTTGTATTCAGTACACTTAACTCCTAAAAATCTTACCCTTGTTAGCTGTGAAGATCTAGTGCCACAAAACTGCTGTCGTGTTCAGTGTAGTTTATAGATAAATGTAAACATATGCATACAGAAATATTTATCATGTCCATTTGTGTATAGCTATGCAATTCTCTAAACACTTATGTATATATGTATATACATGCTCAGCTGTGTGCTTGTGGGTCTGCCAGCAGTCTGCCAACTTTGCAAAATGCCTCTGCACAGCTGCAGCTGCACAGGTCTGAGTTTGAGAAGCAGATACAGATTACAGCTTGCTTTTCTTAGGGAACCCCTGACGTGCATTGGGTCTCTGCCTGAGCTACTTCATGCTGTATTACACTGTCATTATGCAGAAACTTCAGCGTGAAGTGCTGAGTTCTGTTAGGATAATTTATAGATCTTTATGCTCTAAATAGCCAAGGAGGGGAGTAGGCACAATGGGGGGTTCTGAGATTGTGCCTCTCATATAGTGGCCTGGGATTGACACTGCCAGAGGAATATGAGCTTGTTTCAGGTGTTGTGAGTTCAACAAATGGTTAATCCTTTTCCTTTGTATAACCTGTAAGGTGATTGAAAATATGAACGCTAATAAAAGGGGTATAGCAAATGCATATAGTCACAAAGCTCTTCTGCTTCTCTCACATTCATGTACATATGTATGTATATATATATATATATATATGTAAATATATCTCTTGGAAAGCCATTGGCTACAGTGCCTTAATAAAAAGTTACCAATTTAACATTGTATCACAGAAATGTAGAGGCTTGAAATAAGGGTCTGAACCATTGTGCAGTCAGCTTGGGAAGCAGCTTGATCTTCATATTAGGAATGCATTATGGGGGTTTTTAAGAGTCAGAGGTGGTCAGAGTTTGAAAAGCTGTTTGTGTTATTCAGCTCAACCTTTTGCAGTGAGTGCACAGTACTCTTCTTTGCAGTAATTCCATTATTATTTCAGAGTATTTCGGAACACCTCTAATGAGGCTATCTCCACCAGTCACAGAAACAGTCTGTTCCATTCTGAATTGCATGTGGGGTGCTGTGACTCAGGCTGCTGCCAGCAGATCCCTTTTATTTCACATGCTGTCCCTTAACCAGCACAGTTGCCTCAGATTAGATGGGTTTTATTTTTTGGTTCTTTATGAACCATTCTGGATTGGAGTGACATTAAGAGCAGGCATAATACTTAGCAGTAAAATTGGCTTACTGGAATAGGTAACGTTTTTACTATCTGAAATTCTTAGTTACCTTTCCAGAAGAAATATACAGATGCTTATTTTTTAATCACAAGAAGTGCAAACTATTATTTGATTTCAAAGAGTGTAATGAAATAAAGAAGTACAGAATAAAGGCTGTGTAGCTATGAACTAGATTTCTTTCTCTCGTATTACCTTGCATTTAAGAGGTGACTTTGTTTTTAATCTTTACATCCATCCTTTGCTTTGCTTCACTGCCACTGAATTTGTGTGACTGGAAAACTGCGCAAGTCCTCTGGAAGCAACCTGAATATCCCCATCATGCTGCCTTTCATGCTGGGTGATCAGGTTGTGGGGCAATAATAAAATATTTGAGGTGTACAGCTCTCGTGTCAGGTGTCTTCTCGTGCTGCCAGCGCCTGTGCCTTGGCGTGGCTCTGGGCTGCACACACCGCTTTGAACTTGCGTGCCTGCAGTCTGCTTCATTGCAGTGCTCTGCTGTCGGGCTGGTTTCATATGAAATCCATCCAGCAGCTCTTTAGGCCTTATTTGACCATACTTCTGTCTTCAAGTGTGTTCTTGGAAGTTTTCCTTCTCTTACAGTCCTAATTCATGACAAGCAACTTGCCCTGATTTTCTTATCCAGTACTAATTCACGACTAGTGACTTGCCCTGATTACCTTTAGAAGGAAAACCATTTTGTCATTCCAACTTGCCCAAATGAATTTTTTTAATGGTCTTTTCTCAACGCCGCTTGTTTGTTTGCAGAAGGTGTCTGCAGATGGCTGAGTGCCCAGGAGAGTGGTGTCTGTGTTGGAAGGTCCCTGGAGCTGAGTTAAGGCCATGCTGTGGCAGGGCTGCAGTGTGTGTAGCTGGGCTCTGAAGCTGTGTCACAGAGAGCTTCAGTCCCTGCCTGTGCTCTCACTTCCATTTCAAAGCTGCCTTTGAAGGAGCACTTCTCCAGTCTTTGTTCTGCTGGGAGCTCTGCAGCCTTTTCCCAGTCTGCTGGCACTGGGGAAGCTGTTCAGTGTTCGTACGTGTGGATAAACACTGAGGGGAAACTTTGGGTATTTACCACAAATGCCATTTCTTGAGGTAAATTGTGAGTTGGCTAGTTTCTTCCCTTTTTCCCTGAGTGAAAACCAGAAACACTGTGAATTATAAAGAAAAGATATTTTTTTCTGATCAGTTCTGTGTGCTCAGGTGAGTTTGTTTTGTTCAGAATTCTTCAGGTGATTGTTGCACACACATGGACAGTTTAGCTTTGGAGGCTGCTGCTTTTTCACTGTCAGGCTGTTTTGAGGGCGGCTGAAGTGGTGCTAATCACTTAACACAGCTGAATTAAAAGGTCCAAGCACCGTGCCTTGTGCTCTCACCTGTTCTCAGTGGCCTTCTGCAAAGCTGAGAGTCTGTTTTCCTGAGCATTTTATTAAAAAATACAGGCACAGAGTTGCTAATTCAAATAGAGGGGTTAGTGAAGTTTAACTTTCTGTATGAAGAGCTGGGCCCTGGCAGCTGTTAAACTACAGACTGGGTTCATTACTTGGTTTTGATTGTAGATGATAAAATCAAACAGAACTGTTAGAGCACTATAAAGGACATGCCTACAAGGAAAGATGAATAGTATTATGTAAAAAACAGAGGAGTTAGAGAACACTTGATGAATTTTAAAACAAATTAGGTTAATTTCAAGAATGTATTTTTGATAGTGTGAGATCTTTAATTACTTTAGGGACTTCGAACATTATGCTTATGAACATATTGATATTTTCCAAACATCCTCTTTTCTGCCCTTTCCCCCTAAGGGAAAGCAGAATTACAGATGCTCGTATTGAGATTTGCTCTTAATTTTTGTTGCAGGAGAAACAAAACAGAAAAGAAAGAAAATATACAAATAAAATAAACAAATCCCCATAAAAATTTAGTACTTTTCAGTTGTCTAACATTTGATATTTTTCATTTCACTTGTTTAATTTTGCTTTTGAGTGACTGAAAAAATGAATCCTTTTCACCTGTTTCCAGTTTCATCCACTATATTTAGGCTGCCTAGAAAAATAAAGCCAAGTGCAGGCAAGATGCATGTTATTGGTGTAATTCACATAATGCAGTGTTTCAGAGGGTTGCCTGACCTTCTGATGTCTGTGAAGTATTTTGGATGTCAGTTATCTATGGATAAGAACTCATATGTGCGCCAAAATGCTCCTTTTTTAAAAATTTAGTCATTGGTTGGGAGCTGAAAACTGAAGTAAATCCCAGTAGTGTTGGATTTAAGGGAATTACCCTGTCACTTACAGAGAAATGGCCAGGAAAGAAGAGGTGTTTGATAGCCCAAGTGTGTTCTCACGCTTCATTAGCAGATTGGTGTGTACGTGTTTGAGAATTACAGTAAGTCTTGTGTTTTAATTGTCTTTGTTAAAGTGCTGTAAAGCCCCCATCTGAAATGCTGCCAGAGGAGGGCCTTGAGGTGATGGTTGTGCACCCAAATGCAGTCTGGGTTTCTCCACTTGGAATTATATTCATAGTCTAGGGACCAAAATCTTTATTTAACTGGAAAAGAAAAAGTTATTAAATAGTATCCTAAAATGTTGAAAGTTCTCACTCAGTGGTGGTTATTTGAATTATTTTTCTTTCAAAAAACAAGAAGTAGTCACTTGTTTTCCTTAATTTTTTGGTTGCAAATGAAAAATGTACCTTGTCTTTTTGTGTACTGTTTAGGAATCTTTCCACTGACCTTTTAGAAGGTGAGACAATTCCAGTGAAAATCTGCAGAGGAAAGCACTGATTTCAAATACCCTGTTTTTCAAATTAAATGGCAGCTATCTGTTGCCTCAAAGACAGTGAAGTGAATTTGAAAATCAATTTTAGTGTCTCCAATGATTGAATGGGTTTCCTCATTGAAATTAGGGGGAAAGCATAATTGGGGCACCTTTCTTACTGCTTAAAGTATAAGTTGCCAGGTTTTCTAATTCAGAAATCCTGTTGTCTTCAGCTGAAGCTTTGTCTGCCTACAAGTTTATTTTATACTCCAAAATTCACCTGAAATGTTCCCCACTTATTGTGTTAGTCGTACTGCTTTCATGTGTTAAGAATTTGTGAATTGCACAGTGTGGAATTGTGGAGTGAAGGGTGGAGCACAAAGAGTGTTAGTGTTTGAAACCAACACATTGCTGGAGAGAGCTTTAGGGCTTTGTAATTCATGTGGAATAGTACACAAGTGGAGCTTTAGCCTTCTGCATTTCTGTTCTTCTGTGTCCTCAGCCCCCAAGTGACAGGAAATGGGTTTGGTCGGGGCTTCTCGGAGTGCTGGATTTTCCATTTGCATTCCCTGTGCATTCTGGTTTGGGTTTCCCTGGCTTCACATTGATGTGATCGAGGGAGATCCAGTGCTCCCAAGGCACTGTGCAGAGCAAGGCCCTGGAGCATCAGAGGGAAATGCCCAGGTTAATACCAGACTGACTCAAAATGTACAGTTTGCTTTATTCAATCCAACAAGGTAAATTGCCCTGGTAAGTTCAGCTTACAATTGTGGCACTTCCTCAGCTGAAGAATAAGCATCAATCTTCTGCTAGTTCCATCTCCGTTCAGACTGAGAGCACGTTCTGAAATAGTGCAGGTCTGTTCAGCAGTAGTTCCAACTTTGAGCCAGGTTATTCATCCTGATTCTTTGGGTGAAATTGCTATTGAAATTGCCAGCAGATCTTTACAACTGCTTCCCCAGCTCCTCTTTTGAAACTTCCTTTTTCTTTGTAGTGCTGTATAACCACCCACAGCTTACCTGCTCACCATGGGCATTTTTGTAACTGAGATAAAAACTACAAATGTATTCTTACTTCAGAGTAATTGCACTATTACTGTAATGCTTTTTAGCAAATAAAGTTTTTATCAACATCAGGTGTTTTGCCAAAAGGAAAAAGTATTATATATGCTGTCCTTTTTATGCTCACTGAATTTTGTTTTTGGTTTTTTTAATAGTGATTCCAGAGTTTATTAGTCAAGTAAATATTGCGTTGGAGAGCTTAAGCAAGAACACAGTGCATCTGTTTGATGACAACCAGTTTGTGGACATTTCCAAGAAGGTGTATGACACGATTCATAACATCAGGTGCTCAGTCATGATGATTCGGGTAAGTTTGTCATTTCATCTTTTCATTCCCCTCTCTGAGATGGCTCGGGCCATCAGGGCATTCTCAGGAGCATTAAGAACTGTGTGTCAGATAAGTGCCCCAAGCTCACATCCAGGGTGAACTGACCTGGGAAGCTTGGGTTACAGTGAAACTTGTGATTGTAACTCCAGAACTCTAGAATTGGATTGAGTACCTCGTCAGAATGTTGCATACAAATGTCTTTACTTCTTTAAAAATATGTAGTTATGTTGGGTTGGGTTTGGTTTGTTTGCTTCGTTAATTACTGACTCGCAGCAACAAATTCAAATCCTCTTGTAGTTGTTCACCTTTAAGCTGTGGAATGTAGGAATTGAGAGTATTTCCAGGTGATTCTGATAGTCCCTTATCAAATTCTTTCAGCCTCACACCAGAAGACTTAACAATATGATTTCTTTCAGGCTTACACAGTTACAATCACTGTGTTAACCCTTTCATTTTTCTTGGAAGTTCAGGAAACTGGATCGGAACAGCCTATTCTTAAACTTCAAACCAGAATTTTGTCAGATTCAGAATTTCCCCCATATACCTTCGTAGCACACAGTAAACAGCTGAACTGCGATGTCTGTATTTTCAGCAATTTTAAAATAAAATGTAACATTAATGACAATATGGATAGATTTTTGAGAGGAAGTTTGTCTCTTGCATTGACCTTGCAGTTGAGAAGGATAAGAACAGATTCCTTTTCTTGTGAATACAGACCCATTAGAGCCCAGCCTGACCAGCTGGTCATGGGAGGTGGCTCTGTCCCTCTGCTCCACTCTGGGGAGATCCCACCTGCAGAGCTGCTCCCTGCACAGGAAGGACAGGGGGCTGCTGGAGTGGATCCAGAGGAGGCACAGCCATGATCAGAGGGATGGAGCAGCTCTCCCATGAGGAATGGCTGAGAGAGCTGCAGCCCTTTGGGCTGGAGAAGGCTCTCTGAAGGTCATACTGCAGCCCTTGGGTACTTAGAGGGGCTTATAAGTAAGATGAGAACAGACTTTACAGCAGAGCCACATTGCCGGGTGGCAATGGACTAGGTGGCCTTTAAAGGTCCCTTCCAACCAAAACCATTCTAATGTGAAAATATTAGCCTTATCATACTGTAGTGTGTAAGTTAAAGTAGGAATTCACATGTGGAAAACGATTGAAATGTCTCATCCTTATTGCAGTTGTGAGTTAGGAAGCAGTTTGTATACTGAAGAGAGACCCTGAAACATCCAACATGCTGCCCGTAGCAGTAAGAGTTTGTGAGCTGGGTGTGGGTCGAAACCAAGCAAACCTGATAGAGGGTGAGCCTCTGTTATGTCTTCTGATCAGTTCTTATGTTAGTAAACACAGGCTAAGAGTTTTCATGAGGACATCTCATCTTTGTCTCGATGAGCTTCCTTAAATGCCTGTGTTGTTCATCCCTCCCTTCCCTTAGTGACTCAGGGGCTCTTGGGTTTTTAAGATTGCAGAGTTGCTTCTGTTTCTCAGTGAGATCTGAGTCTTCTCTATGTGCAGTCCTCTTGGGCTTGAATTCCATGATCATGACTGAGCATTTCTTTGTGGAGTTTTGCATTTTTGGGAAATGCACTGAGGAGTGTAACAAGGCTTCAGTCAGCTCCTGTGAAGAGGCACACAGAGCTCTGCAGGAAACAGTATTTTCTTCTGTAGTGGGTATGGGTGTGTGCACAGTTACTCAAAGGGTGTTAGGAGGGAAAAAGGCTCAGGTGTGAAGAGACTGCAGTGGGCCCAAGGGCCAGGAAGTGCCCAGTGTGCAGTGCATGGACTGTGCCCCCATAAAATCCTGAGTCACTGCACAACACCTGAGTGGACAGTAGTGATGGAGTGGGGTCTGTCAGGAACATCTTCCACTGCTGCTTTGTATGTCCTGACAGGAGCTCAGGAGATTGAAAAACAATAGAAAGGACATGAGCTTTCTACTTAATGAATACCATTTTTCAGCCACAGCCAGGGGAAGGCGTTTTTGAGTTTGGTGGAATGTTAGTCAGCTACTCCAGCACCCCTTAGTGATAGTGATTGCCACTCGAGTGCGAGGAAATGCTGGCATTCACTTTCTGAGTCAGGATGCATTTGCATTCCTGGTTAGACACTTTGTTGCAGACAGTGGCAGTTTCCTGGAAGAGGCTTCAATAAGTCTGGTCGTTACTCAGAGGTGCAGCCAAGGTGAGGAAATGAAACGTTGTGTGGCCAACGTGCCAATAGTGCCAGGGAACAGCACCTTGCTGATTACAGGGCATTGATTGCAAGGGTAAGAACTCACTGATCAAAAAGTAATTGAGAAATGGGAATGAACAAGGCCACTCATTCACAGGGGGCAATTTTTCACCATGGCAGTAAAAGCAGACGTTCTCCAGATCACTTTCTCAGGAAGCATTTCAAGCTTGTAATTATGCAGAGAGAACGTTTTTAAAAATAGAGTTCCTAACTGTAGAATGCTGCCCAGTACTATTGTTAATGGAAATTACTAGCTATGCATTTCACTGTCCAGGCTTAACCAAAGATACCTAAACCACTCAGTGCAGTCCTGCAGGTATAATGTAACCCTGGAGAGCAGCTCCACAGTGGCAGGTGTGTTGTGCTGCTGAGCTGTAACAGAAATGCCTCTGGAGCACCAGGACACTGCTCCCCATAAGATGCTTTTCATTGTTCTTGTACAAGGACTGCTTCATGCAGTGCTAACTGTCAATTGGAAATAACTAGGGAGTTGATCCAGGGCCTGTCCACACATCTCAGCCTTTTTTTACTCTAAACATCCCATTTTTGTTGTGTTTTAGAGATTTGGGGGGCTTGATCTTTTACAGGAGCATTTGTACATTATCTGGACATTGTTTTAATTGGTGTTACAGAAATAGATTAGATAGTACAATTAAAGGCAATTCTGCCATGTGAAATATGTAGAAAAGTCCAAGGAAACAGGTTGACTGTTTGAGACAATATATATTAAACACTGCAGAATGTTAAGATTAATGGTAGAGCTTTTTAAAAAACTTATGTATGAAGGTGTTTTCAGTTGAAGAATATGAAACAGCTGGATTTAAGTAATAGCTGGCAATATCCCATTAGGGTATAAACTCAGGGGAAAGGAGTGACTTCAGGTGAATAATAACTGCTGGTAGCTGAAGCACTAATGGTCACCCTAACAATTATACCAAGAACAGTGGAAATGAAGTCACCAAGTCAAAAGTTTGACAGAATTCTTTGTTCTTTCTGGAGGATAAGCAAGTGAGCAGCTGTTCAGGTTTTACAGAGACAAAGAAGAATGCAAATCTTCATAAACTCGATGCAAAATGCTTTTACTGTTCTTATGTTCATGGAAGCAGTGAGTGAGGAACCCATGTTCCCTAATTTGCTGAGAAGTGGAGAATATGTACTGGAATTGCTCCACTTAACACTTGAAAGCATTTATTAAAAATCCTTTCTACTTAATGTGTATTCTCTGTGCTGTTCCTTTCAGGATTCTGGCATGCAGACTGTGGGTTCCCTCAGGAGTTTATGGTGTTAGGCTTTTTGAGTTTGTTTTGCACAGTGTTCCTGGGTTTCCCTGCACCATGATGCACGGGATATCCATCCCCCACCCCCCCTGAAAACTGAAGCAAAGCATTTCTTTATCTTTTCTGTCTTACCTACATGCTTTTATTTCAGCTAGATCCTCCCTGCATCTCCAGTCGATTCCTAATATTGGTGTTTCTTTAGCTAACAGTCTTTTACTGGGTGTTTTAATTTCTTTTGGAAAGTCAGACTCAGTTTAGCTACATGTCCAGGTGTCTACAGCATAAATGCTTTTTCATATGTTTTGGCTTTCTCAGAATACCCTTGGGATGAGTACCCTTTTTTACTTTTTTTGTTGGTTGCAAATCTGGCGTGGTTTTTCATTCTGTTTAAAGAAGTAGAAGAATTCATCCTTAACAGAGCTTGTGAGTTCTTCAGTACACTTGATTTTTCTCAGTAGGAGACATCACAGCAGAATTCATTATCTTACACCCAGCAGAGTTACAGGAATTTTTAGAACATGGACCTCTAGGACAGGAAGGTAGCAAGTGGTGCAAACCTTTCAGCCAGTTAATGAGTGTCTAGTTTAAGTTCTCCCATGACTTCTACTAATGACAGAATTACCCTACACATGCAGGGTTTTCTGCCTGTTTTTACTTCTCTGGTCCAGGAGAGTTAGATCCTGTCCAATGCAGACAATAACAGGCACGAATTGAACCTCTGCTTAAAAGCTAAAGAAAACCAAACAAAGCAGGGAAATGTGGGAAAGGCAGACATTACCTGCAGTCCTATTGTTTGTCCAAGTCCAAGAGGGCCTTGACATGGAACAGACAAGCAAGGAACATACAGCCTTGTTAGACTCCATGGTTGTTGGTCTGAAATTTAGGAGTGATGCTAACCCATTACAAATGCATTGAGAAATTTAATAAAAACCTTCTTCTTCGCTTTTTTCTATCCTACACCAACTGCACAGAGGGAGAACCTTTGCAGCAGTCATTAGCCACTTGGTCCCACACCTCCCAGCCCTTTCTGGTTGTTTCTGACCTAAGTAGGTCAGGACCTTTCCTTCCTCAGCTCCTTGTCAGCTTCAGTCCTGTCACCCAAAGATTGATACGTGTGGATGCAGTGTGAGTGCACAAAAATGTGTTCCTGTGATGTGTTTAAAAAAGAGTGCAGAAGGAATGCCTGCTGTCTGTTAAGGATAGTGGGACACCTCCTCCTTTTGCGGGTTGTTATCCTGAGTCACATAGAAGGGGAATGTTGTGTTTGTGCTGCAGAACCCAAATAAGAGGTGAGTTAAAAGTGTTTAATGCCATGATGAACTGTACACAGGTGCAAGTAAAAGGTTCTGCCAGCTGCTTGTCCCTGCCATATTACTGGGCTTTTACCATCTCAAGTCACAATCACCAACCCTGGAGTACCATTGTGGCAAAACTTAAAGCACTGTCCCACATAGGTTACCTTTCATATCTTAATTCACCTATGTCTATATTTTCTGAAAATGTCTATGTTCTTTACAGCATACCTGGGAAACCTTCTTGTAATGTACAAATACTTGTTATCATTTACATCAGTGTTACATCATAGACTCAGTCATTATTATTAGGCTCTACCTTGCAGATATCTTGTCAAAATGCTCTGGACTGAACAGTTTTGGGACACACTCAGCATACATTTCAATTTAACATGCTGACATTTTTAAAAATGCTAATCTCCATTTAGTACCAGGGGAGTTTGTCTTCCCAGATAAAAAAAGCCTGTCTGTCTTTTCTGGCAAATAGCTACACGTATAAATTTGCTTCTATTTGATGTTTATGTACCATGTAATAAACTTTCTAAGGTCTCAGTTTCATTAGTTTAGGACCTTTAATATCTTAAACTTACTAGATAACTTCTGGTTTGTGATTTGATAATATTGCTGACTTTGTTGCTTTACACAAAGTCAGAAATATTACACAAAGCTGCTCAGTAGTGTATCTGTAAATAAAACCCACTTCTTGTTTTTTCCTTTCAAGTTGCATCCATTTGTCTTAACACGTGGGCAGGATGTTACACTAAGAAATAGCTTTAGTTTGGAGTTGCCCCAGTTGCCATAACAAGCACCTGTTCTTAAGAGCGGAGGGGTTTCCACAAAGGGGAAAAGAATTGTTAGTAGAAGTACAGACAGTTTAATGATTTTCAAAACAGGTAGTATATTCACCTGTCAGGTGGAGGGGAGGGAGACAGAAGAGGAGAAAAGCACATGCTTGCCTTTTCCATCTGGGACACAGGAGTGGAATCCAGAGCACAGATAAAATGTTCTTTCACTCAAGGTTGGGTGGCCCCCTCCTCCTCCTTCTTCAGGTCCCCTTTGCTTAAATATTGACGTAGAGTCCATCCACAGGGTAGTTGGGAAATGGTGGATTTTTTCTTTTGTTAACAAAAGACAGGTTACCTGCTTTTGTGTGCTTCTCCATTTCTGCACTTCGAGATTAACAGGTTTTAACTTTTGGATTCTTTGTATATCCTGCTGACTGCTGCCCCATTCCCATGCTCCAGGCTCTACAGGGAGATTCCTTATTTTAGATTCTGGGTTCATCTTATATACAAAATGAGCAGTGACTGGAAAAATAAGTGCCCCCTTTATCCTCCCATGTGCAATTCCAGAATGGTCCTTTTGTGTCCATGTGCTCTGTTGTTCTCTACAGAGAAATCATCCAGTAGTAGAGGAGTGCCAAAAGCACTGCCCCCCTTCTGAAGAGCATTGTGTAGAGCTCCTGGGTTGTTTCATGTGTATGCTGGAGGAGCAGACTGTCTCCAGTTGCAGCTCTGATAAGCTTGGTGTGGTCAGCTTGTGTAAGGTCTGATGGGGAGGATTCTTTCCTGTCCAAAGCAGCAGCTCACATGCACCCCCCTGGTGCCTCTGCAGACAGGGAAATGGAAATGGGTATTCAGAGCAATACCAGGAACTCATCACTTGGATGGTGCCATATTCAAACCTGTCAATTGCTGCATGTTAACATTTATTAGTTTTCCCCCCATGGCTTTCAATTATTTTAATAACTGCTTAGTTGTTTTTCATTTTTATCAAAATATTGTGGTTAACAGACCCTTAAGGCAGAAATACTGCAGTGTCTTTAGAACCCCATCTTACTTTTCACTTGTGTCACACTCCTGTCAGTGAGGGCAAGGAGGAGAGAAGTGTGTACAGAGGCACCCAGAGGGAAAGGACCTCAGGAGATCAGCTAGTTCAGCCTGCTGTGGAAAGCACAGCTTTATCCAGGGCCCCTGTCAGGACCTGCCTGACGTCACTGTTTGCTTTTTAATTTTCTCTTAGAGTTAGAACAGTAATGTTTGATGGGTCAAACAAAGCAGTAGCGTGTGTTAAACTTACCTAGAAAAGGAAGCTGTTTGCTACACTGCCTGCTAGTCTGTAATACTTGCACTATTGTTGGCTGTGTTTATGCCTCATGTTTACGTTCTGCACAGGAATGTATGACCCATCTCTTCCAGTTAAAAATGGAATTTTCTTTAGCCTGCCTTAGGTTTCTGGCTTGTTAAGTGTGAGCGAATGGAAAGGATGTTGTGTTTTGTTTAAGAAAAAAAAGAAAAAAGGAAAACCTTTATGGGTACATCCAGACAAAAACAATAAATGACTTCAGAAATGCTGGTACAGAGAGAGTGGTGGTGATGTCAGCTGCATACTGCACCCATTGCAAGATCCATGTGCAGTTATCCATCCTGGCAAACCTGTGTTGTCTTGTGCCCAAACTCCACAGCCGTGGGCATCATGCAGGGCTGTGAAATAAGAGCTCCTCATCAGCAAATTGCTACATGCTTTCCATGGAGATCTCCTGGTGCTGGGATTACTGGGTCACACACAGGACTCAATGTGCTTATGCATGGCATAAACAGTTTTGCCTTACATACTACTTTAAGTGTCAGTTCTCTCCAGTCTAGAGATTAAATTACATTGCGAGTGTCACATATGATTATGCTTTTAATTGTTCACAAAATTACCCTTTTCGTTCAGAAAGACAGAACCTTCCAGAATTATTTGATAGGCCTGGTTTAGTGGCTCATTGGAAACTTAAGCACATAACGGTATTTTTTTCTGGAACATTAAAATGTTTGCTGAGCGTTTTTTTATTTTTTCTTAGAGCAAGAAAAAGAAATGCGTATTCCTTCCTTGCCATTTGGTGCTTACTGTCTAATATAAATTAAATTCCCAGAGAAATGGGATGAATATTATGCTGTTAAAAGGGAAGGACTGAATTACTAGAAGCAAAACTGGGAAGCACAGTGAAAGTGCTCCAAATCATAGATAGGCTATTAAAATATTCCTCCTGCCATGTGGCTCACTGGAGTATGAGCAAGGCAGGAAGAGAGTCTGCAGCTCTCAGCAGTGCTCAGAGCTCAGGCTGAGGTTCTGGTGCTGCAGTCAGCCCTGGCAGTGCTGGGGCAGTTCTGCCTTAGAGATCTTCCTTGCTCAGGCCACATCTGGCCCTGTTTCTTTTCGCCATTGATCACAGGGATCTGTAGGAGGGTCCATGGCTCAATTAAAATTTCTTAGTTGCCATTATCACTGTGGAATCTTTTATCTGGTAGGATGGATTATTTTAGCGTGGTGCAGAAAAGCAATGAGGAGCATCATGTGCTCAGAATGTCACTGGACTTCAAAAACCAATGATAATGATGTGTTAGATTGTGATCTCAGCTCTGCTGGCACAAAGTAGGGTAGCAGTGCTGGGGTCTGGGTCATTCTGTGCTTTGATGTGGGTGTACCCATGTCAAATCTGGTCCTCTTGTCATGCGTGTACCTGCTGATAAAGCAGTGTGATAGTGGAAAAGGTTTGGGATTAATTGCTTCTTCATTGCTTCCCTGAGTTCTTTTGATTTCTGTTTCTAGAATTCCTTAGATTCCATGGGTATATTTGAGTTCAGGTTCTGCTTTTAATGACAGCTTCCTTCCTTTTGGTTTGGGTTTTTTAAAATTAACATTGCTTGCCAACTTGAATCACACCAGGTTGTTTCCTTGAAAGTGTGCTCAGGGTTGGAATGCAGTTGATGGAGGGAGGTGGACATAAGGAGGCATAGTGCTAACAGGGAACCTGACTCACAAAAAAAGAAACCTTGGGAAAAAATCCTTCCCTGAGCCTGACAAGTGGAAGATGGTATTTGTGAGTCCTGTTTACCTGAAAAGGTTCTGTAGAGGTTGACAAAACGGATTCTACCTAATTTGCTGAGAAACCCTGGGACTTACAGCCTGTTCTTAAAATAGAGACAAAGGAGTCCCTTTATTATATTATCAACAAAATCAGGCTATATGAGTACTGAAGGGAAGTGTGTTGCAGCAGGGGAGTGCTGTGCATCCTCCAGCACGTGGATTGGGTTGAAATTGCTGTTTTACTGCACTTTTCCTCCAGTGTAGCCTAGCAAACAGCAACAGGGCGTCCAAGGTAATTGCTGTACCAGGTACTTCGATTGTTGGGAAATTGGACCAGTAATATTAATTTAAAATCAGGTTGTTGTTCCAAGTGCCTTGTGATCCTGGTCTTCATGAAGTAGTCTGCATAAAATTATAGAACATAGAAGAAAATCTGATTATTTAGCAATCTGGATAGAATTCTTTTGGAAAGTAGAAATCTTTCTTTTTGCTGAACTTGGTCCAGCATGAAATAGCACATGAGAAATGATCATATGGACCAGTGTGATTAGCCTTTGAAATCTCCTGGAATGTGCAAGAGTGTTAAATTCACCCACGGAAGGAGTCACAATTCGTGTTAGGATACAGCAGAGCATGCCACGTGAGGGATAAAGAGCTGCTGGAAAGTATCTGGAGTGGCTGTGGCAGCCTGAGGATGTTAACAGCTACAGCTCTGTGTCCCTGAGAATGACTCTGTCACCTGCCTCGGGTGTCACCTGCCTCAGGCAGCCCCTGTCCCCAGAGCAGCTGTGAGTCCATCCCTTACTGCAGGATTCTGGTTCCTGTGTCAGGCCATGGCCAGCACATGTAGAGGTATCCTCATTATTGCAGGGACTCTGAAGCTCACTGGCTGTGTAGTGCAGCCTGGCCACAGTGATTGCTGTCAGCTGGCTGGGGACTGGCATCCCTTGTTCTTCTGCCTGTGTATATTGGATTAATCACACCTCTGCCTGCCTTGGGCCTTCTCTGTGAGCATGTGTGCTTTGTGCATGGAGGGGAGCAGATCAGCAGGTGTCAGCTGTGTGTTTGTTGCTGGTGTGTTCTCAGAATGGGGATTGGACCCTTCTGCCCCCGTGAGAAGCCAGCCTGGCATCCCTCCTGAGCAGGGCATGCCATGGCTGGGGACTTGGCTGGCCCCACACAGGCTCTGTCACATCCACTCTGAAATGCTTGTGGCTTTGGGAAAGCTGCATTCCAAATGCCTAAAGAAACAGCCATGAGGCTTAATTAACATCCACCAAATAAAGAACAGACATGAATAATTGTTTGCTGTTGTAGTGAGGCAGTGCTAAACACAGCAAACAAAGGGAAAGCCATCACAGTACCTGGCTATGTGCTTGAAGTGATGCGAGGTCACACTGGGGCCCTGGACCCCTGGGAGTGTGGAGCTCAGCCTGGCTGCTCAGTGGGCAACCAATGAAACATCTGCTTGTCACCTTGGTGAGTGCAGCCTGAAGCACAGCTTACCCAGATCTTAAGCACAGCAACATCAGTGGAAATGGTGAATTAATTTACCAGTGCTGGGGTTTGCAGTTAATCACTTACTGCTGAAATGGAGCCAGGCCCCAAGAGAGATGAAGCCTAAAATTGTGTCTGCCTAAACTTAGGCTTTTCTTTCCACTTGGTGCTTGCATTCCATTAATGCAGCCTTAAACCTTGCATCTTCCAGCTTCCTCCATCTTGGCCTAGGCTGCTTGATTTGCTCCTGCAGTTTATAGGAGACTCACAGGTCAGAAAGCAGGTGATTCACCCTGGTTGTCTTTCAGCTGCAGAAAGGGAGTTATTTTTTCCTGAATGAAAAGATCCTCCTTTCTGATAGTGTTGCTGCTGTATTGTTGGGGGTTTTTTTTCCATGTTTGGGTTATTAAATGGCATATTATAATGCAACATGAATTTGTAGAACATACTAAATTTATAACTCACAGGACTGTTTTCTCCCTTTAGAGTTTTCACATTTCTCACCTGGTAGCGTAAAACTGAGATGAAATTTTAGGTTGTGTTTAGTTCATCAGTAAAAAGCTGCTTTTGCTCCTGGTATTTCTCTTCCAGAAATCTTGCAGCAAGTATTACCTGCAGCATGGCTCTTTAGAGATGGAATGGTTCAGTCCTGCTCAGCCTGTGGGATTGCCAGATAGCTCAGGGCTTTGGCAGGCAGCTTCTGCCTGGCACAGCTCGGGTTTAGGCTGAGATACATTTCCACTCCTTTTTGTTTATTCTTGGGTATGTTGATGAGCTCTGAGATTTATCTACTGCCTGGGGAAGAAAAATGGTTGAACAGTATTAATTGCCAAAAAACACCATCCTCCACAAAGAGAAGGTAAGAGGAGCAGTTGAAATTCCTGTCAGGGACCACTCAGCAGCCCACACAAATAGCTCACCACAAAGATGTAGCATAGTGTTCTTTGAGGACTCGTGGTGCTGCATCACAGGCAGAGCTGTGCATTGTCCTGCCTCACACAGGGCTAGTTTTTGCATTCTCTTCATTTCTTTTCTTTCCCTTTTTGCATTTCTTTTCTATTTTCTCTCCTATTTTCTCTCCTCTCACCTTACAGTTTGTCTTGTGTTGTTCATATGCAGATTGTTTTCTCATGCCTCATACTAAGGTAGTGTGAGAATTGTTTTTTATAAAGCCTGAAAACTGGCACCTCCACAGGGTGCCAGTCTCTTTGGAAAAGGGTAACTAATACGGAAATCCTGATTTTTATCTGGCCTAAGATAAATGCAGCAATCGAATATGTACTCTAAAGATACTGAACTAACTGTCAATACTGTCTCCTGTGCAGATCAGGATTAACCTCAAATAATTCCCAGTGTTCATTTGTCTGTTCTTGGAAACATCCACAGCTGGCAACTGGAGGGTTTGACTGCCTTCCAGCAGTCAAATCCAAATCCCCTCTACACACCTCCTTGTGGCATCTTAAAGCACTCATGTCCATCATGGATGGATGATCTTCTGCTTGTTCCCTGTATACTTAAAGTTCAGGTTTCTCTGGTTTTTTCACACCATGCTGATGCTTCAGTCCTGCTCTCCAGCTGCATCCTTCATTTGGGGATCCAGCACTTGCAGTGGAGGCTCAGATCTCAGTTGAAGGGAAAGCCTATTTCATAAGATTTGCTGTCTTTGTGCCTGCAGATACTTAAACAGTCTGGTTGCCTTTATTTTCAGGAATGTGATGCTACTGCATCTCTTTAGCCTGTGCTCCCCTCTAATTCCTAGTGCTTTTCCAGCAAGTATTTATCATCTGTGGTTTTCTCTTTGCATTAAAAAAAGCTCCCTGTATTCTGTTCTGTTGCAGTAAGACAGACTTTGTAAAATCTATTGCCATGGGATAAAAATATTTCTATCAGTGCCAGTTACTGATTAAATTTAGGCTGCTTATGGTTAGTTTGTGTTTAGATTCATTAGTTCTTGCTGTTCACTTACTGTTCAAGTCAGATAATACTGGAGATGTCTGAAAGACCTATTTCAGCCCATGCAACCAAGCAAGATTTTACTGAGTTACAGTTGGTTGCAGTTATTCAGCTTTGTAGGTACCTTAGTTAAAAATAAGAGAAGCGGAGGCTTATGGCCCACAATGAGCAGTGAGAGCCTCCAGAATTCCCCAGTTGTTTAAGCAAGTGCACTCTGATTTATTGTAGCTACAATAACCAGAACTTTAGAAATTGTGACCCATGAGAAAAACACCAAATGTGTTAGTCCTAATTAGCCCAGGGAACAGAGACCCAAAGGGAACAGAAGGGAAAGATGGGATTGCTGTTTTCATTGATGGAAAGTGTTGCACAACACCGGGGAAAGTCTGTGTTACATATTCATCATGGATACAAAGAGAATAACTCTTGACTGCAAGGGGAAGATTCAGTTTGGACATGAAGAAAACCAAATTTCACGCATAAGATTTTGGTCAATTTTCATAGATCTTAAGAATTTCATATTGGACTTGGTGCCAATTTTATCTCTATCAGTCTGTTAGCAGATGACAGAGTTGTGTGGAGTCTCTCCTGTTTCGCTGGGCAGAAGAGGCTGTCAAAGCTGCACATTGGGAAAAAATGTGCAAAGTACTGATGTGAATGACTTTCTGATTTGATGTCATAGAGGGGAATATTCTGTGCTGCCTTTCACACAACTTGGTCATGAAACCTTCCCTGATGGAAGATCTAATTTCACATACAGACAGGAATTTTGACAACTACAAAAATTCGGAGAAAATCCTGTAATAAAGAATTTGTTCAGAAGCCAGACCTGAGCTAGTGTTCTTTGAGGGGCAGTTGGGGGAGTGTGTGTTTAATTCCTCTTTCCTTGGAGAGCCTACCTGGTACTGAAGGCTCTCAGGCTCCCAGAGCAGAATGAAATGAGTGATTTGGGACATGGAGGCTGGTTTGCATTAATGGGTTGCTTAGTTCCACATCAACTGGCACTGGTCATTCACTTGGACATCATTGGTTACTGAATGGCTGAGGGTGGGTGGCTGCAGGTTCTGGGCAGCTGAAGCCTCTGGGTAATGGAAAGCAGGAATGGAAGTGATGGATACAGGATTCACAGCTAGACTGGTTTTATTTCCATTGTCTGAGTGTCTGGGAGGAATAGCTGCTAAAGCAGAGGGTGGTGCTTAGCAATTGTCAGCTCCTTGGTGGGATTGTGTGGGAAGCATGGCAGCAGTTCTGTGCTGTGCATTGCAGGGGCATTTGTCAGTGAGGCTGGGTTTGGGAGGGACAGGCTTGCTCTGTGGCTCTTTCCTAAAGATGAGCTGTTTCACCTGCAGCTCCAGTAGTGCACAGGGGCGGTTGAGCCTGAAGAGCCTCGAGCAGATGTTGAGCTTGTAGTTAATAATTTCACCTACTCCAGTTTGAGAAATGCACTTACCATGGGCAGCCTTTTGCTGAGGAATGTATTAATCTATGCAGGGGAATTTTTATAGTGTGATCATTTAGCATAATTCACGTAGCAAACAAATTGATTTGGCATGTTAGAAATCTTTGCTGAGGGGGTTACCATTGCTCAGGCTTTGTTCATCTGATAAATCTACATTTCTTGTGGAATTCTGAATTGTCTCTTTTTTCCTCTTGTTTCTTTTCCTTTCTGAGCCTTGAAATGTTTTTTAACGCAGTCAAACTGCGATATTGACTGCACCTTTTTTACCTTTCATATATTGATGTATTCTGAAAGTAGTTTCTTTCCTGCATTTGGCTATCTTCTATTTCGAACACCGCAATAAACTGCTCATATATAAAGTCATATCTAATTTGCTTTGAGAAGATTACTAGCAAAAGAACAATGGCTTAATTGGTTTCTCACTATCCATTTTTAAACAACAAGTATATAAATGGAATGTCTTAATTAGCTTCCCACTAGACGGAGCAAATGTATGTCAGCCCAGCAGAGGAAACAGGGAATGCATTTCAGATAGCTGAAGAACAAATCACTTGTGTTAAAACCTACTGTTCTATTCTTGTTAATTATTAGTTTCCTGAGTTTAAAATTGAAGCTTCTAAGCCATATGGTGATTTTTCGCACTTAATAAACATTAGGTTTAATAAACATTACTTAAGAAAAATTAGCATGTTGTGCTTTGCATGAAGTTGTGTATCGGTTGTCATGGTTCTTGTGCAGTCGAGGCAGAGACTTGGGATTACACCAGAGTTGAGTGATTGTAGCTACGTTTGTTCATGTTTTGTTCTTAGGGATTTGAAATTATTTTTTAGGAGTTATACTCAAAAAAGGGCTTCCTTGAAAAATATCTGGAAAAAAGTAAAGAAATTTCAGGTTCCTGAGTCCTCAGGACCCTGATGAAGGATTTGCCCCGCTAATATCTTAGTTTCTTTTCTGCTCATGCTGTTGGTTTTTCAGAACTGGCCCTTTGTTTATAAATCTTGCCCCACTCGTATCTTTTGAGCCTTATGGCTGCAGTACTCTTACTCCATGGCAGCTGTCAAGTTTCTCCCAACTTTTTAGAGTTCAGGATGTGTTCAGAACTTCTGTGCAGCATAAGTAGGTCAGTATTTCCAGGAGTAAATCTCCGTTTGAATTGCTGTAGGCATTAGTGGAGAGTGGCATACGTGCAAAATACTGTGGGGGAAAGGGAAGAGGAAGCAATGAAGACAGGGCTCAAATGCACATTTGCAGCACAAAAATTGTAGCTTAGGCTAGAGAATGGGTGCTAAAACTGTGTGCTGATTTACTTGGCTGTGCTAGCTTCACAGGTTTTCTTTAAATGGATTTGCAGAGGGCAGTACTCAGAATTTTCCCTTTAAACTTTTCAGTTCTGCTCCTCAGCTCAGATGTTCCGTTTCTGCTGGCTGGCTCTTTAGAAGAGTGTTCCCCTCATGTGTGCCCAGTGAGACCTGGGAGCACAGGAATTGGCACTTGGAGTCAGGCTCTTGCCCTGCCTTGCTGTCTCTAATGGTGATTAATTGTAACTTTTTTGGTCTTAATCTCCTGGAGCAGAATGCTTGAAAATGACTTACTAAATGAGCACACAAAACCTCCAAGCATCCAGAAACAGCAAAGCGGCTTTTGCCCCACACTGGGAGTTCACAGCATTTCTTAGTTTTAAAACATCTAGTCTTTGTCCTGTAACATCTTTTATTACTGAAAATGGTTTCATCTTTCATTGTCAAAGGTCATAGTTTATTCTCATAATTAAATTCTTTGTACTTCACCAAAGTTTATATTTGATCTTAATGGGAACTACAACTTTAATACGTAGAATAATATTTTGCAATATTTTCCCTGTTAGTAACAAGAGGTGTGTATTACCTACATTGGAAAATCGAAATGTGCGGGGGCTATGGCAGGGTAATGATTTGACTGTTGTTTGCTGACAAATTCCTTGCCAGTGCTTGGTGACAATACTGCTATCAAGGACAGAATTCTCATGTCTGGCTCAATTAATCATTTGCTGGTTTTTGTTACAATATCCCCAATAATGTGGTATGCAAAAAATACCATTTTAAGAGAACTGCCAAGAATAGGTTTCAAGAATAGACATGTGTTCATCTTTAACAGAGGAGATGGCATTTACCGTAGCACTGAGATGTCACAATACTGACAGATTAAGAACATAGTATTTTAATTTGACCTTTATGATGTGGGGTTTATTGTTCTCAAAACTCAACTGCTTTTAGCAAATACATGAGTAGTACTTCAAGTGACTAGATAGCAACAATTACATGAGGCTCTTACTCAGCTAGCCAGAAAAGATAAACAGTGCTTACAGTTTCTTCTTCTCTTGCTGTGCATCTAAACTCTGGTTCTGACAGTGTGGCATCTGGCAGAATGAAGTGTGAGATAGTGGTGCTGTTGTGACTAATACACAGAAATACCACTCAGTAGCTAAATATTTGCAGAGCATGATACTTTTGCATTTGTGACACGTGTACCACGGTTCATTACACTGAGTGATGTGCAGCCTGACAGGATGCAGTGTTCAAAATCTGGGGGTTAGACAAGTGTCCACAGTAGAACAGATAATCTCTGTGAATCCATTGTGTGCTCACTGAAGGACATAATAGACAAACAGTGATCCTCTTGGAGTGCATGCAAGCATTGCTGCTGCTGCTGTGGGATTTACATAGCACAAATAACTGCATTTGCACTAGGAAAATAATGACATCACTCATCAGCTTAGCTCCTGTTAAGGTGTTAGTCTGCTCTGCATTTTAGTATTGATCTGTGAAAAAGAATGACTGATGGGGCTGTTGAAGCCAAGATAAGATAAAGCATAGGAGCATGTAATGACAGTCTAAAGGTCAGCGTTTAATTGAGTGTTAGCTAAGAGGAGTTGGCTTTCTTTCACACCATCATGCCTGTTTGTCCATTTATGTTGTGTGTCTTGAGATTTTAGACCTGGCTCTGTGTTATGTTCCAGCAGCTGAGACCCCTTATTGGCAGGATTGATGGGTCCTTTGGTTGTATGGGACCTTTACAAACAAATGATATAGATGAAGTTCTTTGGATAATCACTTCTGAGGGGGGTTTGCATAAAAAACTTGGTGTTGGAGAAGATGCCGTGAAATTTAGTCAAATTGTTCTACAAAACTTGGATTAAAAACCAGATAAACAAAAAAGCCTATTTGCAACCAGTTTAGAAAAACTGGCAGAGATCTAAAGGCTAGGGCCAGACCTTGGTTTTATTAATTATTCTCTTTAAAATCCTTGTAGAAAAGCAAATTAAAAGGTTTGTCATCAGAGAGTGGTTTTCATTTCGTAGATGAAAAGGTAATTCATATCCTCAAATCACCCGGGTGCAATAGTAATGACTTTATGTTGTGGCTTGGAGTTGAGTACCAGCAAGGTGTCCAATTCATCAATATTAGAGTTTGCTATAAATACAACTGAGTCCTCAGTCTGAGTCTTCAGTAGCAAACCCACTGAGAATGCAGATTTATTACAATCATTGGGATGTAAAAAGGAGTACATGCTACTTGTGGAGCTTGTCAGGCATAGTAATGGAATTACAGCCCAGAATGGATGTGTAGGAATACACCTGAATGTGTTTTTGTCAGGATCAGCAAAGGCTTTTCACAAAAGCCTGGAATCTCCTGGAGGCCAGAGCCGGGGGCTGGGGCAGTGTCCTGTGTCCCCTTGTGCCTTGCTCTCACTGCCAGCTGCTCCATCACTGTGTTTGTGCTGCAGGCTGCTCAGGCTTCCTCTTGGAATGAGCTGGCCCCCTGTTCCAGCACCTCTGCGAGACGGCTCAAGAGTTCTGCTCCTGTGGCCCCTTGTGGTTTTTTCCAGTCCAGATTTGTTTCTGAGCTGTGTTTAGCACTGTGTTAAATACAGTCTGCAGCTCATTGCTGACCGGGGTGCTGTGCAGGCCTTCGTTTTACCCCCAGCCTTCTTCCTGTCATTTACTGGAAATTGCATGCTTGGTATGCCTCACAGTGAATGTGCCATTTATGTCTTGTATTCATGCTGTCACTGGCTCCAATACTCAAACCTCTCTCTTCTGCCACTTGCAGTTGATAAAGCTCCTCTTAGGGGTCTTAAACAATTCTCTCAGTTCCTCCCATGCCTCCCCCTCTAGTCCTCCAGGTGTGCTGCTCTCCCTGAGCACAGGTTCTGTTTAGTGATGGTAGCACTCTGTTTTGTGCTGCAAGCCCTCACGTTCATGCTAGTTTAACCATGCAGTCATCAAACTTTTCCTTTTGAATATCCGTGTGTTAGCACATGGAGTATTCATATAGACAGATACAGGTGTGTCTCAGCTATTTAATAAATAGTGGGTCATGAGAGCAATGTGAAAAAAATCACAAATTTTGCTTTGAATTTCATAAAAGAGCTTCCAAGGAGAGAGAACAACTGAGTAACTACTACTGTTGTTCTCATTATTACCGTGGGGGCTTTTTTCAGATGTGTCTGAAAATGTCAATAGTTTATGGCTTGTGATTTAAGGTTTGATAAATCAGCAGCTGTCCTCTGCTTGAAATGTCCTTAGTCTTTAATAAGTGGATAGGTTTGTTTTGTTGTCCTGAACTCTGTGGTAGCAGCAATTTGAAAACGTGGCAGGTATGGGCTTGGAGAGAAGGATTTAGGCAGAGCTCAGTGAGAGTGCACTCCTGTGGCTGGGAGAGTGGGCTTTCTGCAGGAACTGCTCATCCCAGCCACAAACAGGTTTTAATAACGTGAAAAGCTATAGGCAGTTTAAAACCAAAAAGGGGCTCTGACAGCATTTAGCCCACAAGGGGTTCAGCTGAGCAACACTTAGACCCTGAATCAATGTTCTGTATGGTAAAAAATTGGAGAGGGAAGCCCTGTGCCAGTGCAGCTGGAAGGAGATCTCTGTTCTTTGATTTGTGCTTTGTGAAGTGCCACATCAGATTAATAGAATGATGATTTCATCTTTGGAAAGGTGAGTCTGAGACTGCCATTGAGAGATGTTTTATCCTGCTGCCCTTTTGCTGACCTCTTTGCTGATGTTTGAGGCAGGTAATACTTACATAGCTTGATCTCACAGAAAAACTGTAGCAGTGGAACTCTACAAAATTCTCTTGATGGCCGAAAAACCATTTTGTAAATATATAGCTTGTTGTGGGGTAATAATGGTATGAAGCTCTTAAACACATTGCCTAAAATTCACCTATGTATAGTGTGACTGTGTTAAAGTTATTAACCATTCTGCCTGTCACAACATTTTGAATTCCATGTTTTATAGAAGAAAGAAACCCTACCCTGGAAATGTGGGATTCTCAAGTGCCTGTTCACCTAGGAAGAAATGGTGCTCTGCTGGCATGAATCCTTTATGATCATTGGGGGAAAAATTCCAAACTAATTTTATAAAAACGGAAGAATTGGAATGTGGTTTTTAAAATTTTATTAGTAACCCAAGTATAGTTTAACTTTAAAAGGAAAACACTTTCTTTTTTCTGTAAACTTAATCAAGGCTCTGACCTGCCTGAGGGAGTCAGTGCATTCCTGAGAAGATGAAGTTACTCTGTTTTAGTATCTTCTCTCTTATTGGTCCTATAATAAGAGTGTCCCTAAGTGTTAAAGTGAGTTTGTGATTTTTTTTTATTTTATTGCAGGGATATCCACCACCACCATTTCATTTTGGTTTCATACTGCAGCTTTTTCCAACAGCTTTTGTATGGCACCAGCTTTTGGCTACTGTGGAATTCTTACTAGGTCTAATTCCAGTATTAAAACACATATTTCATCACAATGTTAGTTCTTTACCTGAAAATAAGATGTTCCTTTCCCCACTTTGGCAGTGTGGCATTATGCTTATCTTGGTCCCAAAAACAAAGGGGCAAAGGAGGTTTTCTTGAGGAAGTTCAGGTGTATTTATCACCCCAGCATTCTTTTTCTGCCTGCTTGTTATTTCTGCTCTGAGTTATTTCTTGCAGGGTTATCTCATAGCAGTGATGATGTTCTTCAGTGAGTGAAATTGTCTGTGTGCTGCTGAGGCAATGGAGTGAGTGCTGTTTGAGCCTTGAACTCTGTGCTTTTTGTAGCACCCTGTGCCCTCAGAGAGTCTTTCCCAAAGGACCCCAGTGCCTGCAGGTGGATTTATTCAGGTTAATGCAATGCCATGGACCCAGCAATAAAATGACAGAACCCTGCAGTGTTCCTCTCAACAGATCTGCTTTGTATATGCCTTGACAGGAAAAACATGGAGGTGAGAATATACAGCAATTCTGGATTAAAAACATGGTATTTGATTGAAAATTGGGTGAAAGTAATGACTGGCTTTCTTCCTGCCTGTCTTTTATGAAGGTTATCTGATAGTCCTGTTCTGTCATGTTTCTCTTGGAATGTCAGGCTTCTGGGGGACTCAGAACATCAGAATTTCCCTCTAATTGGAACTCAAGATGGCAAGGTGGTGATAGATCTGTCGCAAGCTTTGTAGAGCCTGATTCTGTGTATTTTTGGTTTTTAAAAATGTGAATTTACTTGATAAAGGAGAATTCCTTGAGTGCCATATTGCATTGGCAGAACCAATATTATTTGTAAAGTGTTTGTAATCCCAGAACCTTTGTATGCTTCATTGTGCAGCGCTTTTGCTGATAGAAGAAACTTGCTTTTAATGTTTTATTTAGTGTCCTTTATAAAGTCATGTTCATTGTGTGTTTTTTGCTATGTTATTTATGATAAAATTCAGGACTTCTGCATGAAACCGCTTTTAATAATATTTTGGTGAAAGGGAAGCAGTAAATAACCCTGAAGATGTGGATTGTATAGAAGATCGCTCGTTGTAAATGAAACAGAATCACAGAATCAACTGGCAGTTGATGTGATTAGAAGGAACAGACCGTGGCATATGAAATAATGCCATGTACAAAAATAGCAGATTAAAGACATTTATTTTTCTGGTAGTGCAGGAGCTGGTAAGTGACACTTTCATGATCCATTCTTGTCATGTAAAGGTTTCTTGTTAGACACCTTTGCCAGCAGCAGCAGCGATTCACCAGAGTTTAGTAGCAGCTGGCATGGGGCTGGGGGCTGTTTGTCAGGCCTTACCTTAGAGCACATAGGATGTGTCTGACATGAGCTCCCCAGTGAGAGAATAACCCTTTGTGCCTCTCCACAGACGCCCGAGGAGCTGGAGGAGCTGTCGGACCTGGAGGACGAGCAGGACACGCGCAGCCGCACCAGCGTCCACACCGAGGGCAGGACCGACCGGGTACGGGCCCTGCTCTGCTCTGAGCTCCCTGCTCTGCTCTGCTCTGAGCTCCGTGCTCTGCTCTGCTCTGCTCTGAGCTCCCTGCACTGCACTGCTCTGCTCTGAGCTCCCTGCACTGCTCTGCTCTGCTCTGAGCTCCCTGCTCTGCTCTGCTCTGCTCTGAGCTCCCTGCTCTGCTCTGCTCTGAGCTCCCTGCTCTGCACTGCCCTGCACTGCCCTGCACTGCCCTGCACTGCCCTGCACT
>JAHLSL010000047.1:573046-588333 GCA_025920805.1 Petroica traversi | reverse complement strand
GCACTGCCCTGCACTGCCCTGCACTGCCCTGCACTGCCCTGCACTGCTCTGCACTGCTCTGCTCTGAGCTCCCTGCTCTGCTCTGCTCTGCTCTGAGCTCCCTGCACTGCTCTGCTCTGCTCTGAGCTCCCTGCACTGCTCTGCTCTGAGCTCCCTGCACTGCTCTGCTCTGCTCTGCTCTGAGCTCCCTGCACTGCTCACCTTCTCCTGCTGGCACATGCACATGGTTACTGTCAAAGTGTGATAAGAAAAGCTCCAGTGAAGCTTTCCAAGATCACGTTTTCATGTGTGGTCTTCTCAGCTAAACCAGAGTACTTCTTTAAAGAGAATGCTTTTCTTTGAGAAGGAAACCATAAATAACACATACCTGACAGTGTACATTGCAAGAAGTAGGTTCTGGAGACAGTGGCAGGTAGGGAGCTGGCTGCCAGCAGTCAGAGGCACAGGGTGGTGCTGTGGGGAGCTGTCTCTGGGATGTGCTTCTCCTTGTGAGGTGGAAGGGACTATTACACACAGACTGTGGTTAATACAGCTAAAATCCCCCAGTGCTTTTAACATTACAGTATGGCCGTTGCTGACTTTTTTCCATTTCTCCCTGAAATAATACAGTTACTGTGAATGTTCCTTTTTGTGTGATCTAGATAAAGGTCATGGCTTAAAGCCTGACTCTATAGTTTAGAAACAATTTTCCTGGATTTCAAATCAGGACCATAAATGGCACATTGCCCCCAAAAGCTGTAGAAAATTACAGCTTTGATTAAATTATATACCTATGCACTCAGCCTAAAGTGCCATATTGACAGATACCTGCACACATTAAAAACATGTCTTAACAAGTCTGTTTGCTGCTGCAGCAGCAAACAAGAGCAGTGATTTAAGGCCTCTTTGTTTGGAGTGCTCTTTGATGTTGATATTTGAAGGTTTGTACCCAGAAGCTGCTCAGCAATATGAGGTACCTGTGTAGGAAGATAGAGGTTCAGGCTTAGGCAGTGTGTGGTTTCTGTGGTGAAGCAGCTTTGTGTCCTTATGGGAGGCTGTTGTGGGCAGTGTTGACACCAGGAATCACTGTGTTCCACAAGTGCTTTGGCAACATTGCAGGACAGCCTCTTTTCCTCCTTGAGTTCTTTCTCATGGGCATTTTAGCTGTAATAATTCAGTTTTATTTATACATACCTGGCTCCATATTCATTCTGCACAGGAGCACTCTTGATCCCCCTTGCTTTGTCAAGAGTGCTGTAATTCCTTCCACGTCACATCTCTCACTGCTCCAGCGGGGAGCTGGTGTCTCTTTCCTTTCTGTTTTTATCACAGCATATAAAAGCAGATGTGATGTGTGTATGCCACTTGCAACAAAGGCTACATCTTAACTAGCAAGTCCTGTTCTGCTTATGTATGAAAAAGTCATGTATTATTAATCACACCTTCAGACTGTATCTCCATAAAAAGAGAGAGTAGAGGTTAGTGGTGAGATAGTAGGACTGAGATTTGACCTCATATTTATCTTCCTGACTCATCTTGAAAATGTGACTTCATTGATCTTTTCCCTCAGATATTTCATGTTTCTGAGATGAATGTGGTAGTGCCTGTGGCACCATTCCATGCTGGGGGATACAGGGCAGCTTGGGCAATGTGCTGTGAGATCTCTGGGTGGTTAAACTCGATAAAAATTCTGATGATTATTTGTAGGGTGATTTTACATCCTTGAAGAACAGGTTCCTTAGGGTCAAACCCTTAGCTGCTATAAAAACAAGTACTGCACTAATGCACTTTTTTCCCAGCTGAAAGTTAGCTCTTCCCCTTGTTGTGTGTGATTGTGTAGTGAGCTCTGCAGGGTTACCACACACCAGTTTGTGCCATCGTGAGCAGTGTGATTCCCCTGAGGGAGGGAGGGGGACTCTGCTCAAGAGAAGGGCCAGTCCGATTTTGCCCAGGTCATTTTCAACTTACAGACAATGATCAAGGAAAATTATTTTAAGTGTTTGAAGTTACTGAATTAGTGATAAGAATGGCTTAGCTTAATTCCAAAGTTGCTGCTGCAGGTTAAGGTGATCATATTGAGGAAGAGGCAAAATGTTTTACCTCACAATTTAATCCACTTAAGGGTGGCAAGAACAGAACTCTTTTAGGCAGCCACACACCCACATCTTTTTTTCTCAGAGTTCTGCAGACACTTTTGTGAATGCATTGACAAAAATGTCTGAGATGAAGATAATTTTTATACAGTTTTGTTACACACTGTGTTTTTGCAGCAATTCCGGGCAGATAAAAAGTTGACTCAGTGTTCTGTGAATGGCAAAATCTGGGCTAAGTTATTTCATTGTTTTATTTGTACTGCATTTTAAATACAATGATCAAATTACTAAACTCCAGGGAGAGAGACTGGATAAAATAGCAAAGACCAAGAAGAACTGTTGATACTTGTATAAAAAGTAGTTAGAAGGGAAGTTAGGTTTGCCATCAGAGTAACTAGCAATTCTTATTCAAGTAGCAAATACTGTATGTCCAAGTTCCTACATTAAATGAAATGCTGACATACATTAACAGGAAATGTGCTTTTTGTTAATAAAAAAGCCAGTTTTAGAATATTTTTAGTTTAATTTCTATCAAAGCCCTACACAAACGTGAAATACTGATAAGAGCTGAAATGTAATGAAAATAACTACTGTACTTTTGAGTGGGTTCTGTGAACAGTGATTTTGACACTTGATACATAGCAAAAGATTCCCTGTCAGGAGCCATGATCTATCAAAAGAATTTAATTTTCTTGCCAATTTTTAACCCAATTTCCGTAAAGAGAAGAGATGAAGTTACTGAAATACTCAAGGCTGTAGCAGTATATTATCAAAGGAGAGCTGGAAAGAACCCCAAGAACTCAGCTAATCCAGCATTTGGCCCAGGGCAGAATAAATGTACTTCTTCTTGACACATACATATATATGAACAATTGCACTGCTCTCTCTACTGAGCTCATCACTGGAATTGATGGTTTATTGGAAAATTTTTGTCTTTGTACCTCATATGTTGCAGTTAACATGTTAACACTCACCTGCAGTGGACAGGGAATGTGAGGCTCCTTTCTTTGAGTATTTTTTTAATGTGCTTATACATCCTTTTGTTATGGCCTCTTTTGGAAGCTCCAGGTTGAGTAACTCCAGTAATCTTGATTTACTCTTCACGGTAGTATTTCCTGTATGTCATTTTAGCTTCTTTCTCTCCTCTGGGTGCTCTGCAGGTGGTCAATGAATTCCTGAGTTTTGTGTCCACACTATTTATATTGTAAAACGTGTGAAACCACCTGTGATCTCAACAGCACAAGTGTGAGGTTTGCACTGTTTCCTGCTGTGTGTAAAGCTCAGAAGGAGCTTTGTGGGAGGTTTGCCTTTCAGCCATGAGCACAGCCTTTCATCAGCTACAACTGCCCATGGCAGGTTCTGTCTCACTCATGTGTGTGCTGGTGATCTTTGTTAAGGGTAAAGCCTGTCCTTGTCTCAGCTGCAGCACACCTGGGATGTTTTCAGATCAGTTCTCAAGGTCACTTGCAGTTGTAAACCAGACCTTTCCACTGCGAGTGTGTGCTGTGGGAACTCTGACCAATGCCAGGTTCAGGGCAGCTCCCTCACAGCTTTTCCTGATGGATCCCTTGGCTTGGGGTATGTTCTTGGTAAGTGCTCTGCAAGCACTTTCCCAACGAATATCACATGCACCCACTGCAGGTTACATCCAGGCCTTATTTCCCCAGGCTTGCTTGCAAGGATGACATGGGAGTCGTGGCAAAGCTCTGCTGCAGCCCAGACTTAGGACGTGATGCTTTTTCATCTGTGGGCTTGTGGCCCTGGGACAAAGAGAAGTTACATTTAATATGTCATAGTTGCATCATCTAGGCCAACCTTCTTAGTAAGGCTGATGGAAAATGGAATTAAACACGTAGTTTGGGATTTCCTGATAGTTTTACCTCTGTCGGGTTTAGCCAATTACGTTGTATCTAAAAACACAGCAGAACTGTCATGGCAGAACAAATGAGGCACTCTCTGAATTTATTTAAGGAACCCTGCACTTCAGCAGGCTTGCTGCAGTTCTTGAAACAGGGAGAAGGCAGCTGGTGACAGCAGATAGTGAAGTATTGAAAGAAACACAACTTCTCCCTGCTGTCAGCATCACACACCCACACAGTTCATCTGTGGGGCGAGTATTCACTTCGCTGGGAATGCTGAATATCCAGCATCCTCTCTGTCACCTCTTCATCCAAACTCAAAAAGCTGTTTCCTGCTGTAGGGAAAGCAGGACTGAAAGGCAGTGGACACATCTTCCTCATTTTAACAGAATCCCTTTTGACTTGATGGCGTCTCTGCGAATTCACTTACAGTGTTCAAACAGAATCATAGACTCAGGGAATGATCGGGCTTTTGGAAGGGACCTCAGAGGTCATCTAGTCCCACAGCAGGGATGCCACTCAGCAGCTCAGGGCTCAGCTCACTTGTGTATTTCATGCCAGTGGTCTGCAAAGTTTGTTCAAGAAGAATCCCGGTGAATGTCATGATCAGAAGTGTTGTGAGACAGTGTGACTGAAATACACTGCTGCCCTTGGAGTGCTTTGCAGGGGTCCTGTGATTGTCACCAAATGGTCACTGGCTGCAGCAAGAGAGCAGGAGCAGACCAGAGTGCTTCTTGTGGCTGCTGAGGCTGTGGTGGAATAAAATCCTCAGCTCCCAGGACAAAGTAGGGAACGAATCTGCGCTGGGATCTCTGCCATTAGCTTATAACTTCAGTGTGTGAAGAGCAGGTTATTTTGTGTTCTGCTTGTAAAAGCTCTGAGAAGTTTTTGATGTGCTCAGTTGGGAAACTGGGTTTGTTTCTTTGTAACCTAGACAATTGCAGAGAAACAGAGTTTTCCTCTTTCCTTCTCTGTAGTTACATGACATATTGCAGCCTACGAAGCTGGAAGCGTTAAATCGTTTTCAAGGGAGGTTCTTGGGTTTTGCTTGCATGTCTTGTGCTGCTTTCTTGCTTTCCTGATCCCTGTAAGTGGTAAGAATGGTGCAGGTGTGGATTTGGCCAGTCATTTGGTTTTAGGGGTCAGGAAAGAAAATGTATGTCAGTCTGAGAATTAAAGAATCAAAGTTTATATGAAAGTCAAGTCCTTGGAGAGCTGTGGGAGACAAAGGCAGGAGAAGGCCAGTTCTTAGGGTTGGGATGTCACTGGCCAGCAATGTACCAGGGAGAAAAGTCAAAATCCTCACTGCTTAGTAGCACCCCCACGTGTTCTTACATGGCCTTAAAAGTTCAGTTTCTCTGATGTAGAACTGACTGAAACATGGGAAGGGAATGAAAAGGAGCACCAGACCCACAGGATAAGTCAGGTTGCAAATGGGACAATTGAAATAACATAAATTCCAGTGTTGGAGACTCCAGCTACCAGGAACAGCCTTCAGAAAAGTTAGGGAAATTTAAGGAAAAAATTTATACTTTTTTAATAGAAGGAAGGAAATACTCCAAATATAACTTCTTCTCTCACCTAGTCCTAACTCTGTTATCTGCTACTGCAATAATAACATTTTGTCTTCGAAGTATTGAAAAAATAATTTTCTCCTATTGGACAATATAAACCTGCATTAATGGAATAGTCATGCAATTCAGATCTTTATTTCACAGTTACTGTTGTGTTGCCTGTTTTGTTACAAAGTTAAATCTGTGCTCTGTATACAATTGCTTTATTTTGTTGCTGGCCATGGTTTTAAAGCAGTGTGAGGCAAAGGAGAGAAAAGACAAGGTCAGAATTAAGAGTTCCCTTTGCCCCTTTGTTCCAGCGGATAATGTGTCTCATTCCACCTGAAGCTCATTCTAGTTGGCAGATAGCAGGATGCTGTGTGTCACAGTTCCCTCATTAAAATGGCATCTTTCTTGTGGCTTCAACATCCAGGCCTGTGATGTTGAACTCAAAACAGTGTCGAAGCTGGGGGCTAGGAAGCACGACAGACATGCACCCATCAGCAAACGTGTGAGATCACCAAAGTTCTCTTCCCTCTGCAGCCCAGCTCAGGCTTTTTAACAAACAGCTTGGGAGAAGTAGCCTCAAAACACTTGCACTTTGTAATTCTGAGCACTGTGGGATGATTCCTTCCACCCTTAACCATTCTGTGATGCTGTGTGATTTTGTGACTGCAATTACAGGTCCATGCTGGGAAACCTGTAATTTTCAGTAATTTGTGTAAGTGGCAAAGTTAACCCTGTGACAGTGATTCTGGTGTAAATAAAAGCTCTGAAAAGGCACGGCTTGAAAAACATACACATTATGTATAGAACTGATTACCCATTTTATTAATTATAAACAATTCAGCCACGGCCTTAACTCTCCATTTTATTGGTGGTAGATAACATTTTCTAAACAAGCATAAGTCACACAATATTTATTGTTTAATTGTAGAGGAATGCCAGTGTGTGAATAGTTGTTGTGTGTAACTGTGAGGTCCTGGTGGCCTGAAGGGAAGGTGTGAGCTAAGAACCACCGTGGCAGCAGAGCCATTGGGAGCAGTGTGGCTCCTGATGCTGGGTGGGAGGGGTGACGGGGGGCCAGGATCTCCGTGTGGCCATAGAATGAATGTCCTAGTCCTGGCTGCTGCCTGGCCTGTTCTGCCACAGGAGGGTGTCTGACCCGTGGACATTCAGCAAAGCCATTTCTGTCACCATGCTGCATTTTCAGGAGCGTTTGATAATCTTAGATACTGATTTCTGACACGTTCAGCTGTTCATCTTCTGCAAAGACAGAAGATGTGAATTTGAACAATTATATCTATTTCACTTCCTAAAATGATAGTACAGAACCTTCTCAGAAGAGAGAACAAGCATACCCACGTGTTTCAGGACAATTAACCCTTTTCATTGAATATTTAGTACCTGAATCCCTACTGCATTTCGTAACTTGAAATTACTTAGCTCCTTAGCCCTAAGAAACAGGAAAATTTATCAGTCATATTTCATAAAGGCTCTTTGGAAGAATTTAGTCTTCTTTCTCTCACTGTGTTAATATTAATGGTTTCAGGAACACCACTATCCCTGTTAGACTGAGATTATTTATTTGGCCAAACCCAGTGACAACATTTTGAAATCCACATTTTGAAATTTAGAAGTGCTCGAACTCAAACAGTTGGCTCAGGCCATAGTGTGTTTAAGCTATATATTTATTAATGTACAATGATTTTGATTTAAAAAATACTCTGACATAGATGTTTTACAAATCAAATTATTCTGTTTTAGGCCAAGATGACTCAACTGCCAGAGGCTGAAAAGGAAAAGATAGCTGAGCAAGTGGCTGACTTCAAAAAAGTCAAGAGTAAGCTTGATGCAGAGATTGAAATATGGGATGATACCAGCAATGACATAATTGTTCTGGCCAAGAGGATGTGTGTGATTATGATGGAGATGACTGACTTCACAAGGTAATTATATAGAAAAGGTTTCTTGGATATTTGTTAGTGCTGAAGGCCATTGTCACATTGTTACAGCAGCAAATACAGAGTTTTGCTGTCAGCTCACAGCATCTCTGCAAAATCGAGTGGCTCAGTTAATGCTGCACATCAGGTAGGAGCATTAAAGTGTTGGGGGATTTAACATTTTGAACTGTGCTTGTCTCTAGTTTTTTGCCTTTGTCCTCTCTTATTAATTTGCTGGTAGGGTTTTTGCACATGTTTTAGCATTCTATTTGTGCTGTCAGTGTAAGGGAAAAGGTAACAAAACAATCTCGATTTTAAGCTGTAGATTTGTCTCATCTGTTGCTCTTTCTACTTGTATCAGACCGTGCTGTCAAGCATAAAACACTTTATACAGAGACCACATGTGACAGTGCATTCAGACTCATCCATATTTTATAGCCCATTATTGCTGTTGCCTTCACCAGATCTCTGGTGCTGCTTGATGTCGTTTAAAGAATGAAGAGTTCCACAGCAGATAGCTCTCAGAGCTCGTGTTTCTGCTGCCAGTATGTGTCTGGTGATGCTCCTGCAACAGGAAACAAGGTTGAGTGCAGGAGCTTGTCTGCCTGCTCTGAATTAAATGCTGTGTGAGTCTCATCACATTGATTATGACAAAGGAGATACTGGTGGTGGTGTCTGTCCTCCCTTCCCCCCTGGTCTAGTTAGCAGTAAAATAGTTGCTGGCAGGTAAAGCCTTAACACACAGCCACTCTCACAGGACACTCACTGCCCATAAAATCAGTCCTTTTGTGCAAGACATAAAGAGCAGTCTCTGATTCCCTGTGGGTGTCACTGAGCAGGTCTGCATGGGGCTGAAGCCCCGGGGACAGAGCTGGGCTCTGCTGCAGACTCCTTCTGGTGAAGGCAGCTGTTGCATTTTATCCCACTGGCACTTTGCAAATCCACCTGCAGGTGAGAGTGGGGTAAAGACCTGTGTGGAGAAGTCTGCAATCCGTTACAAAGCTGCTTTTAACTATCTCCTTGACTAAGAAGTTTTGTTTCTTCTTTAATGATGCCAGATGAAGACTGCTAAAAGGAAGATTTGTGTCTGTCTGAGCAATAGGTGAACTCTTGTGGCTCTTCTCTTACTGTTGCTTATCAGAGGTGGCAGTTGTATGTGCTGAGAAGCACGGCTGGCTTTTCACTTCTGCTCTGTGCAAATCTGGGAACAGATCATAGAATTGTTTAGGTTGGACAAGAGCCTTAAAGTCCTTGAGTCCATCCATTATCTCAGCACCACCGTGCTCTTTGCTAAGCCATGTCCCAAAGTGCCATATCTGCATGTTTTTGAGCATTCCAGGGATGGTGATTCCATCACTTCCCTGGGCAGCCTGTCCCAGTGCTGGACCACCTTAATATCTAATATCTAAATATCTTAATATCTAATACAAACCTCCCCTTGGTGCAACTTGAGGCCATGCTCTTTCCTCCTGTCCCTGTTCCCTGGGAGCAGAGCCCAACCCCCCTCAGCTGCCTCCTCCTGTCAGGGACTTGTGCAGAGCCAGAAGATCCCCCTGAGCCTCCTTTTCTCCAGGCTGAGCCCCTTCCCAGCTCCCTGAGCTGCTCCAGACCCTTCCCCAGCTCCTCTGCCCTTCTCTGCACACCCAGGGCGTGGATATTGCAGAAGTCACAGCAAGCACCAGCTCACCTTAGGGTCTGAGCTCACCACTCTGCAACTCCAAAGTTCTTGAACATGGAAGAAATAAAGATCCTGACATTTTGGATTTATTACATCAGAAGCTACTCAGACAATTTCTGTATTTGTGTCACTCGTTACATAAGCTGATGGCTGTTGTTCTTCATATGATATTACCTTGCATTCATTGTTATTTAATCTCAGTGAGTGGTTTTCAAAGTTTTGGGTGTTTAGCTCTGTCTTCTGTAGAAGGAAATAGCAAGAAATGCCCTGACTTGCTAAAATAGTGGAAATATTCTAATTTCTCTTCTGATCGGCTAAAAATGTACAAGAAAAATCTCAGGGTTGCATTTGGTTTGTTGTGTTGTTCCCTAGGCTTTATGTGTAGATGGAGCAGGATTTTTGTTTACCACTGCCAAAGCAGACTTACAATTAAAAATGTATTTGCTAGTAGACACACTTAAGTCCCTTTTGTTCCTATAAGGGAATGTGTATCCAATTCAAGCTGTGCTTTGGATCACAGGACTGGAATTTGTAATTCCTGTTGAGGAAGGAGCAAGGAAGGGTCAATGGTTTAAGCAGAAGTGGAGCTCCGCAGTGAAGTTTTTGAGAATAGTTTTGCTTTTGAGCCCTGTGCACCTGAGAAAGTTCCTTCAAACAGGGAACTGCAGGATGTCTCTGGGCAGGATTCTCACAGCACTTTGGTGATAGGAAAGGTATCACCAGGCTCAGGTAAGATTGGGACACCAGGCAGAGCTGGCTGCTGTGCCAGAGGTGATTCTGTAGTTGCACCACAGAGACACCAGTGCTGGAACTGACCTGGCTGGGCTGTTCCCAGCCTGGCCTAACAGCATGCAGCCTGTGGACTCACAGTGCCTGCTGAGGGACATCCCTCTCACTTCTCTGTAGGGTGAACAGTAAGTGAGAATTGCTGGGTTTTTACCCCTCAGTCATTCTGTGGATTGTTAGATTCCAAACAGGGTCATGTGAGCACTTTCTTTAAACAAGAGTGCAGCTCTCAGCAAACTGTTCAGAAAGTCTCATATTTGTTCTTGCTACTTGACATTTGTTTCTAAAATGGCATCAGTATTGGAGTTAATATGAGAAATACAGTGAAAATAGCAAAACAAATTAACAAGACTAGAAAATAAATCTAGTGAAGTCGTCTTCCAAAAACTGACCCCCTTTATCCTTGTAGTAAGACCAAATACAATTGTGCTTATACCTCTAGTACTGCAGGGATGGTAGCTTGGCTGAACTTTTCTGTCTGTTGTACTCCTGGGTGTCACCAATGCAGCTGCCCTGTGGAGCAGGGCTCCTCACCTGGTCATAGCCACAGTGCTCAGCCTTAGTTCATCTGGGCTCCTGGTCTTTGCTTGGGAAAGCAAAATCGAGGTGGAGGTGCTGGAGTCACTGGACTTTAAGAGACTGTGGGACTGACAGATGACAACTGAAGAGGACAGAAGAGGCTTCTGTTCCTAGTGACGCTCATCCATGAAGCTTCTCACCATAACTCACTGTTTGATTCACTATTCTGGTGCCCCTGCCCACTTCAGAGTTATCTGTGATCCTCCTATTTCCCATCCAGCAGCCAGATGCTTTTGAAATTCTGTGGAGCTTTTTCATTGCACCCTGAGATCTGCTGCTTTCCTTGCCTTCTTCTGGCCCTTCTGGCACTCAGCTCTGTGTCATGTCCATCCAGCTCCTCTCACCCATGTGGAAATCCCATGTCCCAGCTCTCCTGCTCAGTCTTGTCCCCATCACCAGGCAGGTTTGTCAGTGCCACAGAAGGCACCTGTGTTACTGACCCCCTGATCTAAGTGCCATTGCAGTCACAGTTCTGCTGGAGATACAGGTAGGAATTTCCCCTTTCCCTCCTCTCACTGCTCAGCCCTGTTACACTGGGCAGTCTGGGATGCTTTGGAGAGTCCAGAGCTACTCAGTGTGTGAGAACAACTTCCACTTTATTTCATCAAAAAGCACTTAAACATTGTAAGGCCGTAGAAGTGTTGTCAGCAGAGGTGGTTTCCAGCTGAGTCAGCAGAAAGGACAGTGATTTTGGAGACTGACTTAGGGCAAAGAAAGTGAACCTCTCCTTAGGGTTCTGTGTTAAGAGCAGCTTCCACTTGTGCTCCTTCTGTAAAGAAGCTCTTTAAGGGAAATTTGTCTCCTGAGCAAGAAGAGCTCAGTTGTGTGCGCACACTTGCACGTGTTTTATCATCCATGCCTTGTCAGACAGAGCCAGAAGGATTTCCTTGTTCCAGCAGGGTAGGCTAAGCAGATAGATTTTGCAGCAGAATTGCAGTAGCCACAGTGGTGCCAGTGCTGTGGAAGGCTTTGCAGAGCTCGAGGATCCCAGTGCTGCCAGGACTGCAGGCAGTGGCCTTGGGCAGTTGTGGCTCTCAGATAAACACAGGCTGTCAAGTTGGTCATGGATTGCTGAGGGGTGCCAAGTTAAACCACTGGTACTGCTACTGCTGCCTGAATGTCACAGAGCTTTTAATATTTACACAAAAAACTCGGGATTTGGAAGGCAGAAATCCAGTATCTCTGTCCTCCTGCCCGTCTCAAAACCTGTGACTGAGTCTGAATTTCCTTTATGCTACTACTGTGTCTCTATTAATGGATCTTGCCTAGAATGTGATATTTCATATGATACTTTTGTGGATGCTTCTGCCACTTTTATAGTAGAAGTAATTCCAGCTTATTCTTAAATACATACACCAGCAAGTATTTAATCTGATTTGGCAGTTGCTGCTCAATATAGTTCTGATAATTAAGTACTAAATATTCATCCTTTGATAGTAAAATTCCTAAAATAATGATAAAATCCAAATATATTACTTGTTTTATATAACCCTTACTCCAAAGGGAATAATCACCTGGTGAATTGAAGTCTTAGAACCAAAAGGGAAACATTTAAAGAAAAAAAGTAATGTAACAGTTTGGCTCTGTGACAGCGTTACTCCAACTTGCCTGCAAGCTAAGTGGATTTATTTTCTCGTAGTAGACACAGTTACCATCAGCAGTAGTATTATTAAACAAACACAGTGGATCATGAATGATTTAGACTCTTTTGTTCTGTTGGTGGCAGGGTGCAGCTGCAGAGGGTGTTGTGGATCAGGAGCACACACACACCCACACACACACCCCCCTCACACGGCTGCTCTTTGCAGGTGAACAGAGCCTGGGAAATAGCTGTAAACCAAAGCAGTGAACAGCTAATGGCCAAAATAACAAACACAGCATTGCTTCCTTGCCTCTGCAGCATTTCTGTGGCACAGCACAGCTCACTCGTGCTTTTGCTGTTCTCAGAGCTGGATAGAAATCCTAAAGGGAAAAGATAAACTGGAGCTGCTGTCAGCATCGCAGTAGGAAGGGAACAGGTACATACACAGGCCTGTGTGCATCAGCTTTGGTTTTGCAGTTTTCTGTTCTTCTGTGTCACCTGGTGTTCCTCAACCACAACTGTTTTAGGCACTTGTGTTCTCTGCTTTGGCTGTCAAAGGCAGAACACACTTTGTCTCGTGCCTCAGTAGTGCTGCTGGCTGCAGGCAGCACGTCCCATTCACAATGCTCTGCAGCAGGCAGGAGAGACTTCCAAGTCCCTGAAATTGTTCTTGGAATTTCTGGGAAGATAAAAGCTCTTCAGCAAATGGCAGGACTCCATTATTCTGTTATTAGTTCTTCCTTCTCTCAGTGGCATAATTACATCATGGATGTCTTTCTATATGATAAGTATGTGTAATTATTTCACGGTTTATCTATTGCCTTTTTCCTTGCAAGGGGGAGGCATTCACAGTTGGTTCTTTCATTTAAAAACTTTAAAGAAAGGTTCTTTATTTGTGCAATTTCCATTTCTTTGGAGCAGAAATGAAAGCGAACATAATAGTGTCCTATTATGGACCTTAACAGCTAAACTTAGAAAGGTGACAAAAATCTAATTTAGCTTGACATTTCACCTTCCTGATTTCAACTTCTTATATTGCCAATGCTTGCAAACAATTTTTTAGAAGTTCTTATTTTCCTGCAAGATAACCAGATATTGATACAAGTAACAGGGCTCAGAAATGACACCTTTTAAATTAACAGAACCTTTTTCGTGTGGAAATGAAAGCAAATTTAAGATAATGTTTAAATTGATTTCAAATAAACAATCACTTGCAGCTAGAATGGAAAACGATTCCTAAATTTCATGTATACAGGTAGAAATCCAGACACACCATCACAAAGAGAATTCTCCTACTCATCTGGTTAAAAATCTTGTGTCAAACTCTTCAGCTTAAAAATTCTGGTGGTGCTTTGCTTGTGGGATGTGTTTAGTTGATTTACTGCTGGACTGTGTGAAGCCACTTCTGAATCATTTCTTGCTGTAGGATGCCTCATAGTCATGGAAGCTGTGAAGATTAATTCCTCTGATTAGAGCAATTACATGCTCCACATCCTAAAAGAATTTTATAAATTGAAGTCCAAGAAAATGTGTTCCATTTAAACAGTAAGGCTCTTAATTGTGCTGTTTGTGCAAAAGCCCTTGGCTTGTGCTGGTGTGTTGGTTACACCTCACGTGTGGATGAGCACAGGGCAGAGCAGTACTGACACAGCCTCCCTGTCTGTGGAGTTCCAATGGGACTGACTGGTATTTACTTGAAGGCAGGGGATCCTCAGAATAATCAGAGGGAACAGCTGTTGCTTTTTGTTTTCCTGTAGTCCTGTGTACGATTTCATTAATTCCTTGCATTCTTAATACTATAGTTAGTGTAAGACTTATTTCAGTATCTAGTACTACAACCCTTAGCATAAAAGTTGAGGAAGAAAAGTGAAGAGATTGACATGTTTGTTGGTTGGGCAAAGAGGAAAATGAGGAACTATTGTTCATGCCTCATATGTATAATCAAAAATAAATTAATAAAATGGAGACATATTCAAATCTAGCAAAATCCCAAATAAGGCGGACAAGCAGATCAGTGTAGCCTGTGGCAGAAATCCATCCAGGACCAGAAGCAAATCAACTACAAAGCCACAGTCACAGTACATTGGAGCTAATACAACCCTATTTTAGTGACCAGCTGAATGCCTTGTGCCAGAAAGAGCCATCTTCTGCCTTTCAGGGTCTGCTGCAGTCAGAGGCCAAAGGGATTCCAGAACTCTAGAGTAACAGCTCCTGTCAGCAGAGGCATCAGGAGTGTAAAGAGGAGTTCAGGCGGTCATTTGACAGCATCCTGGGTTTCCTGGGCTGTGGTGGGACAGTGAAGTCAGAGCAGTGCCTGTGTGAGGGCACCAGGCCCAGCCTGGAGCTGGGGGAGCCTTGCAGCACTGCAGGTGTGCTCAGCCTCCTGCAGGGGTGAGCAGAGGTGGGACCAGCCCCCAGCCAGGGGAACGAGAACCTCTGAGCTCTGGGGCTGCTCCGATGCCACCCCCCAGCACCTTCCTCCCTGTCCTGGGGCAGCAGGAGCTAGGTCCCAAGGCTGTGAAGGGCACAGCCCAGCTGAGGGAGGAGAGCCAGGGCCCAGGATAATCCCAGTGGGGGTACAGCTGGCACTGAGCACTGCTCCCTGCAGCATTGGGATGGAGGAGCCCAGGGTGCTGAGAACCACGGCAGTCCCAGCAAGGCAGCAGGGAGCAGCTCCATGGGCCCTCGAGGGGCACTGAGCCAGGCTGTGCCATGGCCCTGAACCTGCCCGGGAGAGACTCTACTGGCCAGAGGGCAAGGCTGGGTCAGCTGTGCCTGTGAGCCAGGCCTGGGCTGAGGGGTAGAGTGTAACTGGCACTCTTGGGCTGAGGGAGCGGCCCAGGTAAGTCTGGGAGCAGCACTGAGGGTCACTGGTGCCGTGAGGCCATGGCTCTGGGCACAGCAGAGCCAGGGCTCAGGCCGTTCCCCGTGCTCAGGCCGTTCCCCGTGCTCAGGCCGTTCCCCGTGCTCAGGCCGTTCCCCGTGCTCAGGCCGTTCCTGTGCTCAGGCCGTTCCCGGGGCTCAGGCCGTTCCTGTGCTCAGGCCGTTCCCGTGCTCAGGCCGTTCCCTGTGCTCAGGCTGTTCCCCGGGGCTCAGGCCGTTCCCCGGGGCTCAGGCCGTTCCCCGTGCTCAGGCCGTTCCCGAGGCTCAGGCCGTTCCCGGGGCTCAGGCCGTTCCCGGGGCTCGGGTGAGCCCCGGGAACGGCCTGAGCACAGGAACGGCCTGAGCACGGGGA
>JAHLSL010000047.1:529485-572946 GCA_025920805.1 Petroica traversi | reverse complement strand
GCTCAGGCCGTTCCCGTGCTCAGGCCGTTCCCGTGCTCAGGCCGTTCCCGTGCTCAGGCCGTTCCCGGTGCTCAGGCCGTTCCCGTGCTCAGGCCGTTCCCGTGCTCAGGCCGTTCCCGGTGCTCAGGCCGTTCCCGGGGCTCAGGCCGTTCCCGGTGCTCAGGCCGTTCCCGGTGCTCAGGCCGTTCCCGGGGCTCAGGCCGTTCCCTGTGCTCAGGCCGTTCCCGGGGCTCAGGCCCAGCCAGAAGGGGAAGCCAGGATCCCAGGGATGCTGGATACACGGTGGAGCTCAGTGATGAGGTAGAATTCTCCCCTCATGACGGTGTTCAGGGAGGTCCCAACAATGGCAGCTGTGGGGCATTCTCCAGAGGCACTGCATGGAGCCTGCCCTTTGAGCTTCAGGGTCTTGAGGCAGGTCTTGTTTTCATGTTTGTTTTGCTCAGGCTGTGGTTGGGTGAGCGCACCCAGCAATGTCTCCCAGGAGAATAAAGAAACAGTCATTAAAAAGGCAAAGCACCTCTCCCAGCTTTTTACCCTTTAAAATATACGCCTATTTTTATGGGATTTATTTGCTATATTTTGTATATGCTATATATTTTTGGCTGTAACACCATATGTTCAGGTTCCTCTTGAATTAATTAGCCGAAGTTAGAAGCTTAAACCTTTAGAGGGCTTCCAAGAAATAAGACAGGAAACTTTTGCAGTTACCAGGCCCTTCATTGGAAGGGTAGGCACAGCAGTGAATTAATTGCCACCAGAAATTTGATGTAAAATATTAGTTGCTTTTTTTTTCCTGTGAATTTAATGCTGATTCAAATGAAAGTTTTGCTTTCAAGAGATCAGTCATGTTCAGAGTCTCATGTACACCCATATTTCTCCTGACAATTTATTGTCCAAGAAGGAATGGGTGGCAGTTACTGCACTGTTGACCTGGCTGGTGGAACAGAAGTCTGGAGTTGTCACTGCAGAGTTTGTGTACTTGATAATAGAGATAAAACCTAATGGGGGTTCATAAAAATGCGTAGTAGTTGCAGTAGCAAAAGAAAAAGGAAACAGATCAGTGGGACTGGCTTTTGAGGCTGAACAGGCTTTGCAGAGCTGGTAGCAGCAATTTGCTGATGTCCTTAGGGGGTTGCTGGTGGCTGCAGTCAGGGTGCTGTCTCTGCCACTCTGATCTGCCTCCTGCTGGGGAGACAGGTGGGCAGTGCAGAGAACGGAATGATGGACAGGACTTCCCTGCCATCCTCCCCTGCTTCTTTTCCCTCAGCAGAGCTGTCAGCTTTGGATAGCAAGAATACGAAACGGGAAAAATCTGAAAAGTCATGTTTTCCAAGGCAAAGAGATTTTATCGTACCAACTGTTTTCTTTCTCATTCACATGTACAAGAAGTTCATAAGCACTGGATTAAAATCAGCATTTGTTTCTTCGTGTTCTGGACGTGTCTCCTATGGTTGTGTAGGCGAGGTGAAGGCACGGCACACCCTGAAAACCAGGTTGGTGTGGTACCCAGCTGTATCCAAATCAGCTGCAGGCTCCCAGTTTGTGTGTCTGCCTTTCGTCTTCTGGGATGCCAGAAGCACATTCTGGGCTAGGGAGAAGAAGTATGGTTACCATGTCCTTTATGAAGTATATTATTTCAGCCATTCCTAAACGATTATTTTATTATTGCTTTCCCCTCTTCCCTAGACTGAGCTACAGCACTTGCTGTAGGCACCCTTTTCTGTGTAGATGAAGGCATGGTTATTGCAGAGAGCTAAGGCTTCTGTTTTTCCAAAACACTTAGCCTGTGTTATTTCTCATCCCTCTCTTCACCCTACCAAATGTCTGAATTCCTTCTCTCTGAGTGATCAACCCACAGGAAATAATTTCCTCAGGAAAGAACCAGTGGTTTCTTTATGGCCAAGAGTCAGGCTAGGATGGAGGTACCATCTAATAAAATATAACTGTTCCCAGAAGCTGCAAGGTTGCAAGCATTCTTACTGTATTTCCTGTATAATTAATTTTATTTAGTAATTCTTTAGTTTAGTTTTCTTCCTGGAGTGTGCATGCTTCTGAGAAAAACTATGCACAAATGCTCACCTTGGGAGCACAGTGAACAACAGAAACAGTGCTGAACTGCCTTTTTCTGCTGAAATTATGACTGGAGTCTGTTCCAACCTTTTTTAATTAAACCAGGACCTTTCACGGTTTGCACAGCCTGCCAATGGTTTTCACACTTTCTTCTTCCAACACTACGTGGCATTTTTAACACAGATTCTTCTGTTCAGTACCTTTGGCAGCTGCTGGTTTGGTACTTTTGGGGATCAAAACTCTGCCTTTCTCCTTAAGGTGGCCCTGGCAGTGGCGTTCAGTGTCTCCCAGTGCAGCTCAGACTCAGCTGGAGTACTGCTCTTTGTGAGCTAGCAGAAGTTCTACCTGTGCATCCTCCTGTGGCCAGGTTAAGGCCCAGGACTGGGGCAGAAGGAGGATGCCCTCTGTGAGCCTCTGGGCCAGCCCCTGAGCTGGTGGGAAGGATGGCCAAATGCAGGGATCTGCGTGGCAGATTGCAAGCACAGGATGTTCTCCCAGTTGCTTTGATCTGCGCTGTTCAGCTCATCTGAGAGCTGTTCTCATTGCTAGGGAGCAGTGGGTCACAGACTGCCACTGCCTGTGGGTGCTCTGTGCTGCTGCTGTTCTGGGTGTCTGCGGTGGGGCACAGCTGATGGAAGGACTTGGAAGGTTCAGCAGGATCACTTCATCTCATGGTAAACCTATCGAAAAGCTCTTGCTCAAAGATCCCTGCTATAGTTACATTTTTATCAGAGACCATTGAGATCCTCCCTGCCACAGGCACCCTGAAAGATTTGACTGACACTGTCACTGAGGTCTTCTTTAGGGTATGGAAAGGCCCCAGGTCCTCAATATACAAAGAAGGAAAATAAATAAAATGCAGCCAGAGCTCTAAAGGAGGAGGGGAGGGGTGTTGTGAGCATGCTTTTTCCTGCAAGCCTTCCCCAGGAATGAGTGCTCTTGAGGAGAAAGTGCTTCTGATCAGTGCATTGTCAGAGAAGGAGGAAACAGAAATGTTCTTCCTGCTTTTCAGCATTCAGATCACTTCCCACTTCCACCTGGATAACTTCATCACTTGTTCTGTTGCTGCCCTGACTTGAGTCTGTCTCTCCCTAGAGCTGAAGGCAAACTGTGAAAGCTAGGTGTAAAATGAAGAGACTTGGCTGTACACTAACAGCTTTGGCTTTTAGCATTAAGCAGAGGTTTATTTTCAATTTTGTTGGTTGGTTTAAGCACCATTTTTCTATTGGCCAAATCATCTATGCAGAGCAGCATATTCAGTGGGTAATGGCTGAGAAGCCTCTTTGGTACGGATGGGCCTGTGGTAATTGCTAGACATATGGTTATGCTCTGCTCTTAAGTAACTTTTTTTGCTAAACAGTTATAAACACATGACAGATCCCAGTTAATTTAGTGCTTCGAGGTTTCTGTGCTGGAATATGCATGATTCCGTTTCCCTCTCTGGAATGCCTTGGTTACTGCTGCCTGCTCTCTGCTGATACTGCTGTTCAGGTGGGCCAGTCAGAGGTAGCAGATGAGGATAAGATGAATATTCTAGAAGTGATTTCCTCACAGGGTTTCAGTGCTTCCCAGGAAGGCAGAGCTGCAGACAGCAGATGCTGGACATCTGTTAGCAGGAACTGTGAGGGCTCAGTGCTGTTCCGCCGAGGCTTTGGCGTGCTGTTGGAAGCACAGGATATGGCTGCAAGGAGCTGCTGCCAAGGGACTTCCTGCTGCTGCAAGGGGGATTGCAGACATTTATTCTGCATTTGTGCCTGAAACGGGTTGTTTGCATTGCCAGGTATTTGGGGCTAGACATGGGCAGGTCCTGTCCAGCTTCCCATGTCAAGAGTGTTCTGTTTCCACACGAGCTTTCCTCTGCACAAGCCATAACTGTGCTTTTGGAGCCAGCACTTCAGTCTGGATTAATATGAGAGTCAATGAGTAGCTTATCTTTCATTGCCTGTACCTTTGTAAACCAGCTGTGGGATTTTTTTGTAGTTTTTTCCTGTGGCCCAGTCCATCAGATCCTCCGCAGGAGCAGTTGCTGCCCACAGTAAGACAGGCCTGAGGCTCCAGGATGGCAGAGCTCTCTGGTGCTGCTGGCTGGGGTTTGAGCCTTGGGAATGCAAATCCCACATCCCCAGGTGGAGAGCTGCTCACATAAGGTCCCCCTGGCCTCTGGCAGTAGGCAAAGCAAACAGAAGGAGGGTGGGAGGAGGAATGATCATGGGCCTGTTGAAGAGGGAAGTCCTCACTAAGTTACTCAAGGCCATTCTTCACATCTTTGCTGTCTCAGCAGCAGAAACCCTCAAGATTTTGTCAGGATTTCAGTGAACGAGCAGCTGTTGTGCTGCTTTCCTTGCCAAGGCAGTAACTTATTCCAGAAGTTCTCTTCAATTTTAAATCCTGTAGGCTTGAGGAAACAAGCTGCTGCTATAATTTTAGACCTTAGAAAAAAATAGGGTTTAATACTGATGGAAAAATCAAATAAGTGGTGTTTTTATTCAGGACTACCACTTTATTTTTTGGGCATGTTTTATTCAACTTAAATACTCCCTTCCCCCTTTCCATCCTAGGAAGTTTTAGCTACCGTGACACAAGAAAAAGGTCGCATTCACTGGAAAGCCTGTGCCAAACCTGTTATCAAATGCTTTTGTCTTGACATAGCAAAGTGACAGTAGCACTGATGCTGCTGCCAGGTTACCTGCCTGGCTGGATTGTGTCAGTTGTGTTCATACAGTCTTGTGCAGAAACTGGGTATCCCTTCAGAAAATGTTAAGGAAACCTTGAAGTACCTAATTAATGTAATTAGGAATGGCCAGTCCTGCTGAGGCTGCAGCAGGCAGTCCAGAACAGCAAGGAATGATCTCTGTAAGGCCCAGATCCTGGCTGCACTCTGCAGTCTCCCAGAGGCTCCCTGCCTTGCAGCAGGTGGGGAAGGACATCCCTTCTTCCCCCACGTTCTGCAGCAGGAGTGATGGATGCTCTCTGATGGCCAGCCTGGAGCAAATTCCTTCTTGAAGTGGTGCAGAGGGAAGCTCTGAACAGCACTGTGACTGTGCCAAAAGCCATTCTAGCAAACAGCACCCATGTTAATAATTTCTCTCATGTCTTTGCTTTGGGTTTTCCTGTTCTGGGGTTTTTTTTGCATCCGTGGTACATTCTAGGCAGTGCCAATATTCTCTTGCCACATTCCCACTTATCTCTCAGCACTGTGTGGCTGCAGGAGAGCTTCCTCACTGCCATTTGATGAGCAGACAGAAATGAAGACCCTACGTGTTTTGACTGCTCTTTTCTTAGGCTCATCTAATACGTCAGTGCTGCTAACTCAGAATGTTATTAAAAATCTCTGTGTGTGTATTATTTCGTGTCTTGGAGCTGGAGATATGTTATTGTAGGAGAAACTCACTTATCCCCAGCATTTTTTAATTAAGTTTCATGGTTGCTCAGCAAATCCTGAAAACGGGACCCCTGCAGGCTTGGGAAAGAGAATGTAAATACAAAGAACTGCAGATGTATGATTTCAATTCTCCTGGTGTTTATTCTGTAGTATTTTGCAGGCTGACTCATGATATTTGAGTGCTTGGGGCTGACAATACAAATTTCATTCAGTCTCTATGTTACTCTGTGTTTATGTGAGCAGAGCAATGGGGAGAGCCCACATGACAAATGGGGGAGACCTGGGAGGACGGGACATCAGAACCCTTTTCCTTTGCTACTGCAGGGCTGTTGATAACTGAGCCAGCCATATCAATGAGAATTTGTTTGCTTCCTTTTTTCCCAAAGTTAGGAGCAAGGCACATATCAAGTTGATGAAGTACAAAGAAAATGCATTTCAGTGTAAGACTGCTCTCATAATTGCGCAAAGCAGATATTTCTATTCTGAAAGTAGTTTCCTCTTTGCATTTTACAGTCAGGTACTTTGTCCTCTTTAGTGAACTTGCAGTGAAGTAAACTTGATCTGTATCTTCATGAGGTACAGGCAGACATTAGGAGAAGAGTGGTGGGAGGATATGTCCACGGTGAAGGTGAGTGCAAATGTGTAGTGGGCATCAGTAGTTAGGGCCTGGCATATTGGAGAAGGATATTAATTCATCATTATTTGTACAGTTTGAAAAATCTTATAACACCCATGCTCAGCTGAAGCCACATATTTCCATAATTAATTAACTGAGTTGTCTAATGGTCTAACTACACTCTCTCACTTCAAGCCAGTAATTCAGGTAAAGGCATGATTACAGTACCATAGCAAGAAGAGGGGAGATTCTCTAATCCTGAGAGTTTGAAGTTCTGTTTAAGTTGCCACATTAGAGAGGGTGTCTCGAAGTCTTTAATACAAGATATTCATTATAAACACAATGTGTTGTAACTGTTGTGCCCTGTTTTGAAAGCAAACTGCAAGTTAATGGTGCTCTTCACAGGCCATAGCAGTAAAGAAGGATTTTTTAGGAAATACTTTTGATAATTGGTTCTGCATATAATCAGAAACTCTTGTGGTATTTAGAAGATTGATTACTGAGCCATTAGCAGTCTAGCAATATGATCAGATATCCATATTAATAAACATCTGTCCCAGTGGCATAGCAGATGTGCTAGGTGCATATATAACACAAAAGGTACATTTTTTAATGAGTACTTTGTTCTTTTTTTACTACAAAATGTTTTAATTACATTGTAGATCATGCCATTAGTTTCAGTTTGCAACACAGAAAGTGCATTTTTTTAAGAAAACCAAATGTGTTGAGGACAGTTTTCTGAGAAATTCTAAAATATGACTCTGCTAGTGGAACAAACTGATTTTGAAAGATTAATTTTACTATCTTCCACTGTCAGCTTCGAGCATATCATTATAAATTTGGTACATCATTTTGGTTCTGATGGTCCTGGTTTGGTGCTTGTTTAGGTTCAGTAGCCCCCTTAATTCCAGTTGCTGCTGAGTTTATAATGAATTGCATGCAGAGGGCCCAATTTCATAAGTCCCCTTGGGAAAAACTGCCTTTGTTTTCTAAGGGTGAAACCTGAAAACTTGGTAAATGCAGATATAGCAGTAGGATAAGATACAGTAGTTTAACTACCTGAAAACTGACCCCCTAACTCCAAAAAATTCTTCCATTCCCATATTATGCATCCTAAACTTCATCCAATTTAAAAGGCATTTACCATAGTTTAAAAATATTTTATAATTGTGTTTTTTCTTTTTGCAAAACACAAGATGAGCACTCTGAAAGACAGTTCTGCCATGATGTAATATCCCTTTAGCCAAATACATCTTGAGCAGAAAAGTTAGCAGTCTACTGGTAGCCCAGGTGAGTTTTTTAATCAGACTTTGGTATTAACTTGTATTTTTCCGGGGGTTTTTCCATAGACTGATTCCGTTGTTGTGACATTGTGGGTGGTTAAACTGTAATGCTGCCACTGGAGGTCTCGTTGTTCCAGGTGTCGTTGAGAAGCTGCTAATGACCAGCTCGTGGGGCCAGCGCTGGGAGAGAGGCTGGCTCACAGCCCGTGCAGCCAGCTGAAGCAGCTGCCAGTCTGGGCCACGAGCACGGGCTGGTCCAGGGTTAAAGGCTCAGGAAGGGTCCCAGCACAAACCCTGCAGGCAGAGCACTGCACACAGGGAGGGCTGCCCGAGCTCTGGGAATCCAGGGATGGCCGAGGGAGGCGGAGAAGGGCTCTGCAGAGCCTCTGTCCTGGCAGAGCTGCAGTGCCTGGGACAGACACGGCCATGGCCTGGCCTCCCTCCTGCCCTGTGACATTCAGCAGCTGTGCCACTTCTCCCAGTTTCCTGCTGCATCCAGGAATACAAGTTTCTTTTTCACTAAAATGGCTGCTTCTGAAGACCTGTGGGCAGAGGAGCCTCTCAGACGTGGGAAGGTACTTTTTGTTGTTAGTTCTTGCAGAGGGGTCCCCAGTGGCTGCAGTCTGGCAGTTCAATAACCTTGACTGGAAGGTAAAATGGTTTGGGCATTCATGATTAGAGATTAAACGCCTGGAGACATGACCAGTGTGCAGCCTTGAGCCTCAAAAATACCCCCTTCCAAGGAATGCTATCAGCACAACTTTTTGTACAGTTTTGTGGGTTTTGAGATCTGGATGAGGTTTTTTTAATTACTGTCATTGAAGAGAGAGTCACGGGGAATGAGAAAATTTGAGATAAGAAGGGTTCAGTTAGAACTGCATTGTTGATACAGCTCTTAGCTCAGTTGTATTAAAAGGCTTCTCAGTAGCTGTGTTCACTCCCCCAGCACTCTGGGCCTGTGTCAAGTTTCCCACAGTCCCCAGTTTGCCTGGCTGCTACTGAAATCTGGATACAGGATCTTCCCTTGTAGGGGGTTGCTCTTGTTGCACAAGGTGTGTCATTCTCTTGCCACAAAACAGATGTGGTGGTTAATGGTGTGAGCTGTGGCATCTGAGAGCAAACTGAAAATAATGAATCTACTTTCAGTCGCAGCTTCTCCTGTCAGATGATCAGTGGGATTTGTGGTCAGTTGGATTAGGGGAACAAAGAGATCAGAAGTGTAAACTGCAGAATGCCAGCTTGTTCACAGAGCACCGATAAATGCACAGTGCCAGCTCTTTGGGTGTACCCAGCAGCTGGCCCTGGGACCCTGCAGGACTGAACCAGAGGTCTCCTGCTGTGGCTCTTGTTCATGGCAGTGTTTTTGTCTCTCTGGAGTTGATGAAAAAGAGCTCTCTGAACTCCGAGTTTGGGTTTTGTGATGTCTGGTTTTGGATAATCAGTTTACTGTCTTCTGTGTTAGCTGTTGAAAAATCTCAAAATCCTTTAGAAGCCAGTTCTTCACAGTGTCTATGCTTTCTTTTGCTACCATCCCTTTTTCCATGGGTAAGTCAAGTGCAGCATTTTATTTTAATCTGGCTTTGACACAACTCCTTGTCCAGAGGGGTAGTTGGCACCTTCAGCCTTTAGCTTGAACTTTGTGAATTCGGATGTTTATGCATCTGCCAGCGTACCTAATGGCCTTCAAGTAGCTTGTGTTTTCAAATTGCACCCCTCCCACGGCATTTTTTCTCCTTGCAGGCCCTTTGTTATACCTGCAGTTGAGAACTCAGCCCGTGGCCCTCAGCAGTGGGAAGCAGCTGGGCTCTCTGCAGAGGATTCCTCAGAGCTGCCTAGGCTTTGGGAGGGTGCAGATATGCACTGCCCGTGCTCGGTGTGACACGTCCTGCACTGAGCTGGGCAGTGCCTGCTGTGGCAGCTCCAGAGACAGGGAGTGTCCCTGGGGCCAGGCTGGCAGTGCCCTTGCATTGTCCCCTCCCTGCCCAGCCCAGCCCAGCATGCTTCAGAGCTGAGGTGAGCTGCAAGTCACTGCTACACAGAGGGCAGAAACTCCTGGATTCCTGGATTGGAGAGGATACAATCTCCAGGTAATGTCTGTTCAGGACAGAAATACATGGGAGAAGGCAGACTGAGGAGGCAAATAGCAGAGACCTTCCCTGCAGTCACTGAAGCAGTAACTGGGGATGTGTAGCACAGCTGGCAAGGGCTGCTGACCTTAGCAATGGAAATGAGTGTCCTTTGAAATCTGCATTTGGGAGCAGAAAGAGATAGAGAAGCATCTGAGAGATAATGAGAGCAAAAAGAGGTGAGCCATACACAGCTGATGGCTGGCTGAGGTGGCACAACACGACGTGTTGGGGTGTTTGTGTAGGGCTGGGAGAAATTCATCCCTTGGAACCTGGGGAGAGTTTTCTGGTGGCACGGGACAGAGTGGCTGGGAAAGCACCTCCTACAGCTGGGCATGGAATCCTCTGGAAGTAACATGAGCTTCTGGATGCCATCTGCCTACAGAAGGCATAATCAAATGTGTCCAGGTGTGCTGACTTGTACAAACAAGTGCTTTTGTTAGAACTTAAGCTCTTTTTAACAAACTAGTACCAAAGCCAGAAGGATTTCTATGTTTATATGCTTAGAGAGCTGAAAATCTAAGATGTGCTATACTTGGACTTGTGCATGCAAATAGACACCCTTGGATGTTTGGAATTCTCTTGGAGTCTTTGGCAAGATTCATCATCCACATTCAGTTTATACCAAACTGAGACCTGCTGCAGGAGAGCAGCTTCCTCTCTTTCCACTTTTTTCATCACTACAGACTTTTGACATTCTTCTGTTTTTTTCTTTAATTCAGTGTAAAATCCCTTGATTAAATAATTCAGCAACTATTTAGCAACAACAATGAGCTTTGTCAAGTGTTTTTCATCTTTAGATCACAATGAGAATTTGATAGTTATTTTTTATAAACATGTTAAAGTATTTAATTATATGGTATTTTATTTGTTTATTTAATATATACCTCTTGCAGCTGGTCTCAACGGAACAGAAAAATTGCACATTTTCATTAACACATTCATCAGAGTTGCAAGAGAACTGCAGCTGTCTTAGAGAAGATTTGGACTTTGGGATTTAGAAGTGAAGGGAAGGTGTCCGTGTGTGCACAAGTGTAAGGCTGGGAAGATCCCACAGTTCTTTGATTTCTATCTCTGTAAATAGTGTATGTAAACATGCAGACACTGCTGTGTTTGGCTGCTGCACACATAAATATTCAGTGCATCAGAGCCAGACCTGTACAAACATAGCCCTTTGATGCTTTGCTTCCCACATTCTGTTGTTGCTTTGATGAGTTTTGTCAGAATTGTGATTTAACAACTTACAGTGAGAATTTCAGCTGCTTTTCTGCCTCCCAGGCTGCAGGTACAGCTCCTCTCCTGACATACGTTCCTCTGTTCCCACCTGACTGCTGCTTTGTGTTCTCTTCCATGTGATTTGAAGAGGCAGTTCCAAAATGTGAAACTTTCTGATAGGTAACATTATTATCAGCAGCTACTCAAGTAACATCAGCATTTCCCCCTCTGAATTATACCAGGATTTCTCAGTTCCACAGGTGATATGATCAAGATGGTAAAGCAGTGCTCTGTTATATGGGACTACATTCTGAAGCAGGAATTCCTTTCTGTTTTTACGCTTTTTAAAACTGGGGGACAGAAACACTTCTAGTGAGAGTTGCTTTGCACCTTTGAGCATGCAGCCAAGTTCTCAGTGCCTGCTTTCTCTAACAAAGTGTATTGAGCTGACAGAACAGAGGATGGGAGCTTAGAAATTCTCCTGTTTGTCCCTCTGATGTTCAAAGCTGCAGTGCAACTTCCTTTCTCCAAGCAGAGAGGAAGCAAACCCAGGGGTCGTTAGGAAAAGGTGCCTCTGTGTCCCCACAGCCATTGTCCAGGCAGTGCTGCAGGTGAGGGGCACTGTGGTGGTGTGGGCAGTCCTGCTGGCTGCCACAGCTGAGAGCTGGGCAAGGCATGCAGAGGCCGGCAGCAGCCACGAGGAGCAGACCCGGGCAGGGACCGTGTCCTCAGAAGCAGCGGGGTGGATGGGGACACAGAGCCCTGCTGCTCCATGGCCCACGGCTCCCTGCTACTCAGCTGTGGCACTGGAGATGGGCTGCACATGTTCCACAGGGTCTTCAGGTGCTTTGTGAAATGACCACAGCGCTCAGGTTTTCCTCAGACATGGCAAATCATCTTGGTTTTGGTGAATTCAGGGGACTGTGGACAGGCCATCAGAATGGACACGGGTAGTCACTGAAGATCTTTGCAATACCTGCTTCTGAAGTGCTGAGAAAATGTCAGGTAGCTGTATGTTGGTCCTGGGTTACATGATACAGCAAGTGAGAGCAACAAAAATGAATGACTGGGTCCCTTGTAGAGCAAAGCCTTCTAAATAACAGCATGGCTTTATTTTGTAGAGCTGGTGAAAGCACAGGAGATGTGGGGAGAGAAGGATGACCCAGATAGGAAAACTACCACAGTGAAATCAACACTGAGTATCTAAGAAGTAGAGCAGAAAAAGAAAGAACCATGGGACTCATAGAAAGTTGTATTGATCTAAAAAAATGGCTGTAAATAACAGTAATTTTCAGTTCCCATTTCAGTGCCACAGTGGTGTAAAGCCTTTAACTAATCCTGTGGATTTTTGCACTGGCCTTCTTTTTCACTATTTCTTTAGCCAGAGCTGCAGTCTCATTCTGCCCTGGAGAAGGAGTCGGTATGGAAGTGCAGCTCCCAGGAACTGGGTGGCCACGTGGGCAGGACAGGTGCCCGTGGGACAGGATGTGCCACGCCTGGCAGTGGGCAGGATGTCACTGGTGCTGTGTGAGTGCCACCACTGCCCTGTGCCTGTTCCACTGGAATAAACTGAGGCTTAGAAACAAACTCACGCCTAATCTGTTCTCTGGGCACTCAGCCTTCTCTTTTCTAAACGAAGTCTTACATCTTTCCAGGAATTCTCCTACAGAGACCTCATTACTGTAAAAAAGAGCAGAAGTGTTTATTTCTCCTCTGTATTTGTCACTTTCCCATTACCTCTACTCTGCAGCATGCTGGTGCTGACTCCTGATGGATTTGGGATCCACTAAAACTCAGCGCCTCCCTCTGCCCTGTTGTGTAGGGACTGACTCTCCGTGTGCATCTCTGTGTTTGATTTTCCTACCTGAGGGCACGTATCTCATTTTTCATTGCATCTGCTTTTTCTTCCTGCTTTTCTCAGGTAATTCTTAATTCCAGATCTGGCATCCTAGCTTATTTCCTCCTTCTCCCACATCAGTATCAAATGTGAGTTCATTAAGCATTCTCTTTATTCGCTTCATTCAAGTCACAAATAAAGAACTGAGCAGCTGTGACACCAAGGCAGATCCCAGAGAAACCAGGTAGCTTCTCTTCTGCCCTCTGCTGTGGCAGCAGCCCTTTGATAACGAGTCCTTCTTGGAGTGTGCTCTTCCAAGTCTGGCATCTCCTTAGCAATGACTTAATCTATTCTCCATGTATTGTTCAGGCAGTTCATGAAAATGCAACAGGAGAAAGTTTCAGAACCCTGCCTGAGGGTACATGCTATGTACAGCTTCTAATCTTCCCCAAAGCCATAAAAGCTTTGTTTTCCATTAGTCTGACAATATTTATGCTTGAAAAATGAAGTGGGCAGTTCCTCATCTCTGTTACATTCTGCCTGCTTCTTGTTTGCTTGATTACAAGTGGCTAGGATTTGGGAGTGATGGACAGGCGGGGCAGCTGCTGTGCTGGCATTGCTGCCAAGAGCTTTGGAAGGGCACCAGAACAGGCAGTGCCACCCTCCTGCACAGGCACTCAGGGTGGGTCTGTGGGTATCGCCCCCTCCCTGTGCGAAGCTGGTGCTTTTGGACCTCCTCTTCCTCAGTCCTCTTGGAGGGAGATGCAGACCCTGTGTGTTACCAGTGCAGGAGAACAGCAGGGAGCAGAAACTCCTCTATTAAACCCATTTTCACTTCCAGAGCTACAGAACAGATAGATCCATGTATGTTCTTCACATTGCCTGGAACTTCATTGTCCCATGCTTGGGTCCATAGAATCCAGATGTTTTTGTAAGTCTTAAATTCCTTTACTCACAAAAGATATTTTTACCTACAAAATGCTATTTATTACAATGAGTTTGTGGTTGTTTACTTCATGCCTTTTAATGGTTTTTTCACGCTGCCCTTTTCTCATCTGGCTGCACTTTCGTATGTATTACATTATTTTGTTAAGGAACAGACCTGCTTCATTCATTGCACCTGTAAATGTCGAGTGGGGGTTTGGCCTTATTCAGTTATTTGGTTCTCTAGCATTAAGAGTTATTTTCTCCTCGTTTCCAAACCATAAACCCAGACTGGGACAGATAATGCGTGATAGGAAAATCTTTCTTGCTCTTGTGTTTACAGCTGTAAGAAACTGGCAGAGGTCAGCTCTGGGATCCACCTGTACATTCTCCAATTACCTTTTCCCCGTGGATTTCCTGAGGAGCTCTGCTGCCTCCTGTTTGTGTAGGCGTAACTGATAGAGATGTGCAGCCAGGTGTAATAAAAGGGATTTTTGTTTATAGTTGTGATTCTATAAAGTGTAATTTTTCATCCTTGAACACCAAGTCCTTCACAGACTTCATCTAAAACTGTACACATTCAGCTGGGAGGGGCAGGCAAAGTGATCTGCAGGAAGAAACTATTCAGTCAGTAAGTTTAGAGCATTTGTAATGAGCAAGGTGTGAATCCTGCTTCCTTCTCCCCGCTCCCAGCACTGCACACAATCACTGGCTTCATAAAAGAAAAAGCAAACTTCAGAAACAGCTCACGGAATAGAGATCAGAGCATGTGACTGGAATCCAGATTTCCTGCCATGCCAGTTCTGAAGCGTTCTGCAGAGCAGCAGTGGGAGGCAGAAGAAAGGAAAACACACGGTGTGTTTGGGGGAGAATTGCAGGAGGCACAAATGGCACCCTGGAATGCGGTGACAGCACAATTAACTAACCACAGCAGAGTCTGTAAAAGGTAATTTATTGTAGTGAGAGGGGTAATGGGTGTACCTTACACAGTTGCACAGCAGTGTCAGTAATGCACTCTCCTCAGCACAGATGTGTACCTGAGGTAACACCTGGATGGGAGCTCTGACCTCCACTCCCAGCTCCAAGGAGGCCCTGCCAGCACTCCAAGGAGGCTCCTCCAGCCTTAACATGGTCCCCACTGGGGCCGCTCAGGTGCACCCTGGCCTGCCTTTGGCAGGAGTGCCAGGCCCGATCCTTTGCTGAGCTCGGGCTGGAGCAGCAAGGCAGGCAGGTGTTGCTGGGTCAGGACTGGTTTGTAGTCATGCCTCCTCTGCAGTGCCCATGGCAAAGCTGGCAGTTTGGGGTGGGAGCTGCCAGGAGCTGCTGAGCTGCAAACCAGGCCTGACAGAGTGGTCAGAGCCTGGAGCTCAGAGCCTGAGTGGCTGTGACCACAGGGGCTGCTGGGGTGGAGCTGATGCTGAGGCTTTCAGCTCAGCCATACAGTGCTGTGAAATGTGAAATATATCTGTGCTGGGGTGTGAGGGGGGAGCTCCTCAGCTCTGCTCTCTGCAGCTCCCTGTGGCTGCTGCTGCTGCAGGGCAGGTACAGAGCGCCTGCTCAGGGGAGCCACCAGCTTTGCTTGCAGACACAGCAGTTTCTCTTGCTGGAAAAGGTGATGGCAAACATGTTTTGGACTTGAACTAGAAGTGCCCCTTACTGTTAGAATTATGAGTATCACTGCTTTTCAGAGTAAAATTCCAGTGTAAAGGAAACAGAAGATAATGCCCCATAATGGTTTCTACTAATTGCTGTGGTTAAGTCTAGGCAGGCAGGGATGGAGTTTCTTTCAGTTTGTCCTGGCTTGGAGCAGGAAGGATGAGATTGGAGAGGCTTTAGGCTCTCTGTCCCAATTACCCAAAACCCTTGGTGTTGTACTAATTAACACAGTCCAACTTCTTTCCTCCTGTGATTGTACCTTTCAAGAAACAATGAGGTGAAGTTTTGGGTTTTTTCCTCCTATACCCATGTGGAGATGCTCCAAAGTGCTTTCTTTGTACATAATCCATTTTCCTTCTTGTTAGACTCAGCTGGACGCCTCTCTATATTATTTATAGCCTATTCCCAGTTCTGTTGTTGGATAGAGCAGTGGTTTGAGCTCTAGGAACAATCCATCACTACCTTGGGGAGATATAATTGCTTGTAAATACAGTACTTTGTGTCTTGTCTTTGTTTTTCATAGCCTTGAATGTGTTATCAGCTTGCTCAGCCTGTAAGTCTTTATGCTTGGAAATAGTGAGGTGTGAGGAAAACAGATGCATTAGATCTTCCATGCAGTGAATCCTGAGTCTACCATGGAAGGTTATGAACTCAATGAAATCAATGGGGATGAGCATCAGTAACTGAGTGTGTGAGGTGCAGTTTGGCCTTAAACACTAGAAACTGGAAGCAGGGAAAAAATAGTAAGACTAAAGCTGACTTGGGAAAAAAAAAATAAAAAAAGAAAAATTAAATGGTTTCCACAGCAGAGAAATTAGAATTTCTTTAAGGGAAAAGGTGGAAAACTCCACAGTGGAGAAATTTTGTGATATTGTTGACCGGCAGATGGTACTTGATGGAAATGTTTTTTTATATTTGTTTTTTTAACAGCTGTAGGTGCATGAGCTATTGCACGCAGGCCTGCACTATCCACCATAATTTGGGATGCTTCAGCATGTGGTGGAGGAGGATAAGGGACTAGGTCTGTAGGAGGAAAGGGATGCTGTTACAGTGATACACAGAGAGACCTAAATATCTGGAACAGTGTTCCAGAGAGTGAGATGGATAGCTCAGGGAGACAGCCTTTCAAGCAAAGTGCTTTTTCATACTTCCAGCTTGTCAGAAAAAAATGCAGGTGCATATAAAACTGGTAGGAAGCTGTGCAGTGGCTGGGGAAAACAGCCTAGATGATTTAATGGACTTTCTGTGTCTCGAACATCTGGATTCAGAGAGTTAATCTGAATCTGCTGGTTCGGTGCTAGGTCAGGAAAGTGGGAATTCACAAAGTGCACAGCTGCACTGGTACCATCAGAAGGCAACGTGCACTGGAAACTGGGAGTTACTCACCAAAAGCCATGAAACCCCTTTGCTGAATTTCAAACCATGGAATAAAAGGAGTGCAGAGCCCTCAGCAGAGGATGGAAGGATCCCACCCCCAGAACCTGCCTGGTGCTGTCACTGGCAGTGGTGCCTCAGCCCCACATAAATTTGTCGTGTTCATGAAACATATGGTTCATATGTGCACAGGGACTCTTTCCAAGCAGAAGATCACTTATGTCCAGATTTAGTGGTTGCAGCTGAACCAGCATCCTGCTTTGGGGTTTTTGATTTTTCTCCCATTTCTTCATTTGGCCTGTGGTTCAGCAGAGCTGGTGTGCTTTGCCAAGTATTCTTTTCAAAGTACTCAGAATTTTCCAGCATCATAAACTGGGACTAATGGCTCATTATGCCACATCCCAAGGCAGCTAAGCCTGTGCTTTATGTCAAAGGCTCTGATTTTACATGAAGGTGAAAAAGGAGCACAGATAGTTCCTTGGTTGTGCAGCAAAGGAGCTTTCTTTGTACCTGTTGCCTCACTGTGCTGGGGTTTCTGCACTTCTTAACATAAGGCTGAGGCATTCCTGAATATTTATTTCAAGACTGAGCTGTGTGTGACAGCTCAGAGGCACCCCACATTTCCTAGGGACTGTAATGCAGAGCTTGAAGCACTGGTGCAGTAGGTGCCAGGTGAGGCACGAGTCTCCAGAACAGTGGGTGTCTCTAGTGGCTCTGAGGGTGGTGGCCATGTTTGTGGTGAAAAGTAATATTTCATTTTCATTTGTCTGAAGGAATTTTTTGGGGTGGAATTGTTTCATTCTCATCAGATCTCTGAGGGTACAAGAAAATTGTTGGTTTAATTGGAGAACTTCACCCTCAAAATTCTCAGCCAGCTTCAAATGTCAGCAAGGCTGTAGCAGATCCAAGATTTAGCTAAACAGAAATGGCTTGCAGTGTTGATGCCATCTCTCCTTTGCTGGCCATTTCAACCCTGGCTATGTTCACCTTTGGAGTTGCTTTGCTGGGCTGGACCTTGCCAGGGGATGCCAGGCTGCTGCGCTCTGTGGAGCAGTAAAGGATGTGCTGGGAATTCCTGGCAAAGCTCTGCCTTTGGAATTGCTGCAGTGAAATAAGGTGAACAGCGGGAGAATGGAGGGGAGGCTCAGTGGGCACACCTGAGAATTGGGCTGTGCAACTAAGGATTCAAAGGGAAAAGAGCAGGAAAGGCAAATGAAGGGTATGGGTGAGGGTTCAAGTCCTTGATCCTGCAGACAGGGGATTGCGTTTGCAAATCCACTGCCCCACATACACCATTAATCTTTTATAACTGATCACTCTGCCAGCTAGATTTCCCAGAATAAGGAAGGTGCCTTTTTGAAGAACAAGAACGTGTTAAATACCTGACTCTAGGTTGTTCCAAATGTGGGCTTCCAAAGTTGAGAATAAGGAACTGTAATTAGTAAAGTGTGCTTTTCTCCCACAGAGTTCTTTGCTGAGCAGTATGATTAATCAGGTAGAGATTAAACATTATCTGCCACGTTGTGTTGTCATCACAGTCATTTCCTGACTGCAGTGTTTCTACAGGCCCATACTAGAATGTTTTTAGGCTAAAGGAGTATTCTTCTGGAATGTTCTTCACCAGTTAAACCATACTGACTTTGAGGGAAAGGGTCTTCTCACTTGAACAAGGAGTTACATTCATTTTTTTCACATTGTCTACTTCCTTTGTTTAGTGCAGAACTTGTTAATTGATTCAGGACCTTCGGGAATTAAATGCTTAGCAAAATTAGAAGTATTTCTGTCAAAGAAGTTGGAAGGCAAAGCTGAGTTCTGCAGCACTGCTCACTTTATACATGCATGAAGTAAAATTAAGTGTTGATTTTAGTTTAGCTGAAGTGTTTCAGCACTAAAGAGACTGAGGCTCAAGAAGATGTGAAGAGAAGGGTGGTCATGCTTTCTGCTTTAAGTTTATAAAGCATTCTCCTGTAATTAAAGCAGCTTCTTGGGCTTGGGAGGGGGCACACAGAAAGAGTCTTGACTTTTTAGCAGACTGTTCAAAAGAACTTGGCTGTTTTCCGAGACTGAAATTCTGCAGCAATTCTGTAATTGTTTGGGAAGTGTTTTTGGATATAGCATGACTGTGTTCTGAGTGGCATGTGTAAACTGATCTGCCCTGTTCATCATCTCTGTTTGTGCCTGGATGTACCAGTTACATTTAAAAAACCCCAACCAAAACAACCCCACTGTTTTTCTGATCAGATATCCATAATTACTCTCAGAATACACTGAGCTGAACATCCTTTGAACATATTGCTAGAAAATTCATAGAAGGGAAAGGAACTTCATGTAACCCTGAGAAAAGCAAACTGCCTGAGAAATTCCTTACAGCTGGGATTTGGCATGGGACGTGCTTTCAATATGAAGAAACTGTGACATCTTTCTGGTACTTGTGCATCCCGTTGATCCAGACAATACAAATTTGTACAGTTGGGGGGATGTAATTGCTGTTGCTTGTACGGACCGGTTGCTGTGTTCCATGGAGCTGTTCTGCAGTGATTTATTCTGTCTCTTTGCTGGGAAGGGGGAGAGGCCCACTGAAGCACACGTCCCATGTCATCAACGCAGCCAAGGTGATCTCAGAGTCGGGCTCGCGCATGGACGCCCTGGCACGGCTCATTGCTGAGCAGGTGAGTTACTGTGGAGCCCTGCCCTGCCCTGCCCTGCCAGGCACGCAGCCTGAGCCCCCCAGGGCACTGAGGCACTGCACACACACATCCTGCCCAAATGAACTGTGCGTGCTCTGCTGCATTCCTGCAGCGCACACCGAAACGGTTGTGTGCGTACAGCACTCCTGTCGAGGTACACACACTGACCTGCAGTGCCTTTGTACATGTGTGGCAGTATGTGGGAGCTCCCTTACATACAGTATATATCAACATGTATACACATCTAAAATACATATTCACAGCTGCTTTTACAAATATATTATATGCATGTTAATGTATATCTTAGTACATAGTTAACATACAAAGCTGTTAACCTGGTTTAAGCCCAGCTGGCAACTGACTACAATGCAGCTGCTTGGTCACCTTCCCCTGGAACTGGGAAAAAAGAAAACCTCATGGGTTGTTATAAAACATTTAATAATTTAAAATATAATAGGAGTAGTAGTAGTACTCCTAATACTGATGCTGAAAGAGAGGGGAAGAAAGGAATGGGACCCGAGAGAAAGAAGTGATGCCCAGCACAATTTCCCAGCACATGCTGACCAATGCCCTGCCTGTCCCTGGGCCCCTTCCAGGCGAGTCCCCCACACTGGGGATTGGCACTCCATGGAACTGGCATGGAACAGCCTTTGGCCAGCTCAGTTCACCTGTTCTGGCCTTGTTCCTGCCCAGCTGCCTGTGCCTCTCTCTCTGGCACAGGGTGGGACACTGAGAACCCCTGCATGCCAACGTCCTTCCCATGCTGAATCCAGCACTGGTGCAGAGCTGCAGCCTCTCCCTCTCCCTCCCCTCTCCCTGACCTGGGTACATTCCCAGCAGCACGGGGAGCTGTTCCAGGTGAGCTGTGGGAACGGGCACTCAGCTCTGCTGCTCTGGGCAGCTGCTGTTCTCAGCAGCAGCCAAGTAAGGAGAGGCTTGTGTGGCTCCAGAATGGTTTGTCTCACCCGCTGCAGAGTTACAGAACCCATGTTTGTGCTGTGCTTTCCTTCTGGCCCACCCACCCCTAACACTGGGGTTTTGGTCTCTGCAAATCTGCAGCTTGAAGGTGATTTTTGATTTTGCATTTCTAAGAGTTACTCATCACTATGAAATTTGCACAGTGTTAGAGCTAGAAGGTACGCTTGATTTCTGTTGGGTTTCTAGCTCAGCAGATGGCTCAGCGTTTCCCCAGAGCAGCCCAGCAGGAGCTGGGTACCTCAGCAGAGTGGCTGAGGGAACTCAGGGGCACCTGAGCCCACCCGAAGCCTCCTCAGCAGCCTGGGGGATCACTTCAAGGCCCTACAACCCCAGCAGGGAAATGGCAGTGTGCAAGTGTCACACCCAAAGCTTTTCTTCCTTTGGGGCTGCCTTCCACATAACAAAGAATTTCTATTTTGCATCTATACAGTTGTGATCAGATTTGTGGAAACAATAGGTAAATGTCTGGATTCCCATTCCTAATCTTGACACACATTCTTCCAGCACTAGACAATAGCTCCTTTCAAGATTTTATCTACTATAGATTAAAATTCAAACCTGTCATTGATTGCAGAAAATGATGAGATAGTAAAGCCAAAGATGAGTAATGGTCATAAATTCTTGCTGATTTTAGGACAGGGAATCCACTCTTACTGAAATATTTCTTTCAGGAAAGAAAGATTTTAGCTGCATTATTACAGTGACTACAGACTAGAAACATGAACAAATCAGTGTGAGGAACAAGTATTCATGAACCATTAATGGTGATAACTTGTGTGTCCCCTCAGAGCTGCTGGGAAATGTGACATCATTCAGGTTATTGGAACCCCTTTCTGAATTCACTGCAGCTGCCTGCATTTGTCCTGCTCAGAGCTTGCACACAGGTGACACCCAGGAGCCACCTGACCCCTGGGATTTGTCCTGTGCATCTCAGGACACTCCTTACTTACAGGTATTACTTGGATTTTAGATGCAGTTTTACCTGGCCTGGAAGGCCCAAGGTAATGAAGGCAGTGAGTACCTCACCCTGGGTAGATGAAATGTGCTGAAGATTGAGCTCTGTATTAAGAGCCTCCTCTTGCTGCAGTGGTTTGCACCCATGAGGATCCCAGTGAGGCAGGCCGAGTTTGTCAGAGTGAATTACTGTGGGAAGGAAAGCACAGTGTAAATAATCCCTCTGGGTGATGGGAACCCCACTGGGGGAGCACAGCACACAGTTACAGCAGCTGCTGGGGGATTACCCCAAATCTGATCCCTGTGAGGACAGGTTTGGATTCTAGAGAAATGCCACTGGCTTTGTGAGAGCAAACCCAAGGCATGACTGACTGTGGTCTGAATCTCCTGTGCACCATTCATTCACACCCCTGTACAACTGCTGTGCCAGTGGCTTTTTCATTTGCATGGTGAGTGCTGGTTTCAGTCTGCTTTTACTCACAGCATCAGTTTAACATAGGAAATCATTGGAGGTTCTGGTGGATATTCTGTTAGGTAAAATACTTCTGCATCTTTGGGATGCAGCTCAGTTCTGCTGCTGCTCTTACAGAAAGCCCTTTGTTAGCACAGCCCCTGCCTGCAGGATGTGTGGGGAAAATCCCCCCAGAATGTGATGGGCTCTCCTGTTAGGAATGTGCAGCAGTAAACTGGTAACCATCGGTTGCCTGTGGGATGGTGAAACTCAGAATTTATTGATTGTCCTTCTGTTGCAGCCTAGTGTTGGGTTTCACTGGTGGGCAAGAGCTGCTTGTGCCAGCTGCTTCTGAGCAGTAGGCAGGACGTTCCTTATGCAGTGTCCTCCGTGCAGTGCATTTGTTCTAACAGCTGTTGATGGTGGTATCTGCAAGGTGTGAGGTTTGATTTTCTGCAGTGCTTGTTCAGCTCAGCACCCTGTGAGTGAGCACCTGCTGTGTGTGCTGAGCAGGGCTGGCTGGGTCCCACCTCAGGCACGGACCTCAGGCACGGCCAGGCTGTTCCTGCTGCAGCCAGGAGCTAACAGGGAGTATTGACACAGCTCAGGACATTCCATGGGGCTCCCAGCCCCAGCAGCCATGCCACAATTTACATAACCAGATGTACTTTTGATACACTTGACATTGTCAAATAGTCCTTCGTATTTTTTCATTTGTTCAGTAACTTCTTTTAGCTATGTACAATTTTAATATGACTGTTCTGAGACAAAGATTTTTGCCATTGAACAATCCCATGTTTTGCACTTCTGATGACCCATGGGGTTTGCAGTGGAGGAAAGAAGGGCAGGATTCATGACAACTTCCTCTTCCCATCTGGGCCTTGGTGTGCCAGTGCAGGGGAGAGATGCACAGTGTCTGCTCAGGTAGTGAGGCTGTGGATATGCCACACACTTGTACAGCTGCAGAATTACATTGCAGGAGAGTTGTCTTATCCAGAGCCCTGCGTTTGCTTTTTCTAAATGCTCCAGGCACTGGAAGCATTTGCACAGAACCCCAAGGTGCTGTTGTTGAATGCAGTTCCCCAGCCTGTGTGTGCATCATTGCAGCATTCCTAGAATGGTGCACCTGGTTCTGTAATGCTGTATAAGGGAGGAGTGTCTGGGACTAGCCTGACACTACTGGTATATAAAAAAGGACTATGTAATAACTGTTCTTGTCTCTGAACTTCTGTAATTGGCACTGCCACTGTTTGAAGTGGATGAGGCACTCTATTGGGGCCCTACACACCTTTCTCTTGAGTTTTTCTGGCCAGAGGGATAAAACTGAAGTGTAACTAAGGGAACAAGAAAATGGAGGAGGAAGAATCTCATTCCAGGAATACACAGCATCTTGCTATAATTAGTTCTGATGCTTTAAGGGATTACATTGTATTCAACGTGAAGTATATTTTTTTATTAATTAAATTGAAAAAACAGTGAGTATTCCAGCTTTCTAAACACTGAGATACCATTATATAAATACTGGTTTGGGCAGTTCTTAAAGCAGTGCTTAGAAAGGAAGAAACAAAAACATTTTAGGGCAGTTTTCCATAATGTGCTAGCATTTTGAAAATATCACCCACATAAAGAGAGCATGTCAAGGAAGTTGTTCTGGTTGTCTTGTAAACTGTGCCCAAATACAGGAAACAACAATGAATGTAGCAGAGCATGAGGTAAGGAGTGGTTTTAAGTCCTGTTAATTAATTAAAGACTGTACACTCTGACCTTCCTTGTTTGCTAAGTGTGAAGCATGAACTGGCATAGCCATGAAGAACAGCATTGTCACACACGGATTGTTGCTTCAGCAAAGCCAGGAGCTGAAATATTTTTGGAGTTAAGTAGAACTGATGCTTTTTCTGACTCCTGGCTTTGGATTTAAATTCACTGAGCACAATTCGTAAGGGCAGAAGCTTCAATAAAACCACAGGTGCTTGTTGGCAGAGGGCAGTTGGTGGGGAGGTGCAAATGTGCAAAGCTGCTTTGCCAATGTGCAAAGCTGAGCAGTTTCCTGTGGAAAGGAAGGGGCTGTATTTGTCCTGCAGGTACCACAGCCAGGCCAAACCCCTGTCTGCACACCTGCAAACTCCTGATCCTGCAGGGATCACCTGCTGATTTATCACTCTTACTCTTTCCAGCTGTGGGGCACAGCAGGGGCTCACCATTCCCTGAAAGATCCCTTTATTCTGCCAGGGCATTGAAAATCAGCCTGAGAACAAATTCATGATGGCTGGCCTGGTACCCACAGAGCAACACTGCCCTCCAAATACTGCATGGAGTTTGGGAAGAAATTAGGTTAGAAACACCCTGTTTTTATTCCTAAAATATAAATCTGTATTGTTAAAAAGACTAAAATCAGTGAGTTTTTTAATGTTCTAATTTTGCTGTTGCCACTCCTAGAGAAGATCTACAGGTGGAGTTCAGTACAGCCTGGATAGAACACAAAAACCCCCATAGATCACATTACAAGATAAAGCATTAATACAGATGTTATCATGTATGTGCGTTTACATTGCCCACAAAATCTGTTTGTACTGCCCTCATCACTGTTAATGGAGGTATTTTCTTAGAGATCATCTTAGGAATTGAAGTAATGACTCCCAACACTACAGGTTGTATTCAGAGATACTGCTAAGGCAAGCACAGCAGTGGTAAATACTGAGTGCATATATGGGGAATTTTAGGCTTAACCTCACCTTCCAACTGTAGCATTAAAAAGCTTCCCAAGAGGAATGAACTCTGCAGCCTGATACAGCTGCAGTGAAAAGCAAGGCTCCAGCAGTGTGCAATTGGAATACTCCTCAGTGAAGTTTTAACGTGATTCCTGAGACATCATTTTGAACAAGCAGTTACTGAAATGCTTTATGTATTGTTCTTTGCAGTGCCCAGACCAGTCGTGCAAACAGGATTTACTGGCTTACCTAGAACAGATCAAGCTGTACTCCCATCAGCTGAAGATCTGCAGCCAGGTTAAAGCAGAAATCCACAGTCTCGGTGGGGAGCTCATCATGTCTGCAGTAAGTAGAAAAATGGCATCAGTTACTCTGTTAGTCAGACTGCATGTTCCATTTGAGCTGGGCTTTGCAGTGCTTGCAGCACCTTCCACTGTCACTCCAAGCCCTGTCTGCTTTTCTAACACCTGCTTAGCAGTGAGAATGTGCCCCAGTGACGCCTCAGACTTGCAGCTTTCAACAACAGCAATCACCTTTTGTTATTCAATTCTCAAAGCACATGGTGTTGTTCTGAAGTCGTTTGAAGGAACTATAGCCCACTTGATAATGTTGGTGCATTGACTTAAACGTGTGGAATATGCTCGTGTGTGTGTCTGAACACAACAGAAACACCCCAGGGCTGGAGTTCCAGGCCAGAAAGAAATGCTGCGGGGCATTCTACAGCTCTTCAGAGATAAATAAAAGGAAGAGCAAGGTTACTTGATTCCTGAGTGAATTTCTTGATTTGGCTTGAATTTAAGGGTTATTAGCCCCTTTACAGCCTAGTATCATTAGCCATGGAAAAGACATTTAGTGATTTTTTGGAACTGTTTTGCACTTGGCCTCAGCACAGCCATCCATGAAATGCCTCCACATCCTGTGTTCTGCAGTGTGTTACCACCTGGAGCATGGGGGGTTATGATTTCAAGGTATAAATGTGTTAAATGGCACCAAGACCAGGTAAGACAGCCTTCCGACCATGCACATTCCTCCATGCTTTGCACTGTCTTCAAGGGAACTTCACATTCACATCACCTGGAATGCTCTCTCTATTCTGTGTCTGTCTGTCTGTCTCTGTCACTGGCTCTCTGTGTTCATCTATCTCAGTGTGTCCTGATCTATGTATCTGTGTCTGTATCTGTACCTGTCTCTGTCCATCTCTATCTCCCCTACATCTGTCTATACCTATCTACATTAATCTATATTTGTCTGTATCCATCTACACCTATCTCAGGTACCCATCTCTGTATCTACCCCTACCTGTCTCTGTACCTGGCTGTGTCTGTACCTATGTACAGCTCTCTGTGTTTATCTCTGCCTGTCTGTATTACTGGTGTGTATTTATCTCGCTATCTTTAGCAAGCCATGCCTAGCTCGCTGTATCTGCTAACACTTATCTGTACCTGTCCATACTCATCTAGACCTGTTTATATCTTTTCTCTATAGATCTCTATCCATCTTGTCCATACCTGTCAATACTTATCAGTACTTAGCTCTACCTGTCTAAACCTGTCTATATGTATTTGTATCTACATCTCTACCTATGTATCTGTATGTGTCTCTGTCCATCTCCACTTACTCCACCTGTCAGTATTGTCACTCTCTGTCCTTACCTGTATCTCCCTCTGACAAAATATGTCCAAGATCTGTCCCTCTCTCTGTCAGAATCTGTCTGTACGTGTCAATGTCTATGTGTACCTGTCAATACCTGTCAATGTCTAACTGTCAAAATCTGTCACACCTCTGTCTGTCCATCAGTGTCTCTCAGTCTGTACCTGTCCAGAGCTGTCTCTGTCCCAACCTCTCTCTAGAGCTGTCCCTATCTGTGTGAGCCTCTCTGTGCCTATCTCTGCCTCTCCCTGTGCCTGCCTATCCATCAATATCTGTGCAAATCTATCTCTGTCTAGGTCTACCTATCTCTATTTCTCTCTCAGTAAAACTATTATTACATTTTATAAACTAAGCAGACATGAAGCCTTTGTTGCTGAGGTGATATCTGAAACACTCATTACTGTAGGATACTTGTGCTGACTTTTCCAGTGGTAATTTAGGCACCATGTTTGAACCTCTGGAACATGCAGTTAATTAATTGAATGTGCAGTTTCTGAAGCCAGTGCTAGTTTTCACTCAGGCAGCACATTAACAAAGTTTCTCTTCCTTTCCTGTTTCTTTTCACAAGCAGTTCTGTAAAGCCAAATGTTGGAACCAAGCCTGGTTCTTGCTATTTCTGCCTCCTGCTGTAGAGTACTCATATTGTTTTCTTCACCTTTTTTTTGTTGTGTCACTCCTGTCAGCAGTGCATAATCTGCCTGGTGCAAAAAATTTAACTTCTAGAAATGAAACCCCAAATATGACTTCACTGATAATCCCAAAGAGATTATTATAGATCCTAACCCTGCTTCAAGGAGCGGGGGTGAGAACTTGTGCTTTGTGCATGCAGAAACCTGAGAAAGGCAGCTGCTTGTTCAGATAAATGCTCAGCTCCCTTTCAGTTCAACAAACACAGTTAAGCAGGTGCTCACTTTGGCCATCAGTGGAAATGCAGAACATGCTCAGAGGACTGAATGGCTTTGGGGTTGTTCTGTGAAATCAAGGTGAGATGCTACAAGGCTGCCTCTCTTAAGTTAAATAATCTTACAAAATGCTCCAACACTGTGTTCATTTTCTTTTTAATGATGTGGGTAGTACCTAGGGAAGAGCCAGTGCCACAGGAGACCTGAGCTCTCACCCCAAGCTGTTAAAGACAGAGGAGACACTGCTGGTTGGGGTCAGAGGTTATGAAAAACTTCTAGAAAATTGGAAAAAAGTCTCCATTCATGACTGACTGTGCTCAACTGCCCCTCTGCAACTGAAGTTGTGGTTGTGTGAAACTGCAGCACAGCCAACCAGTGAGGCCTTTTGTAAAGCTTGTCCTAAGCTACATTTAACTATTCATGTTTTAATTGCTTCAGTTTTAGAAGAATTGTGGGACTAACATTGTATAGATAAATTGTTAAGTCAAGAGGGAGAGAAATGCACTGGTGATATAAAATGGCTGAAAATTGAATTGCTTTTCTTAAAAGCTGGAGTGAATTCCAGCTTTGAAAAAAGTGACAAACTCAAGTTCTGTGTGGGAAAGCAGAGGTGTTCTCCTCCTTCCCCAGAAGGCATTAGAATGCTATTAGAAAATACAGGAGTCAGAACTGTAGCTGGAATAGGATTATATTTTCTATTCTCCCCAGTCCTGATCTTCTCTGCATTAGAATCAGAAAAGGAGACAGCAACATGATTAAGGAAAAACAAAAGGGGGGCCCTGCCCTTGCAGATAGTGAAGGTTTTATTGTGACTGCATCCATCCTGTGGTTAGTGAAAACCTGCTACAGGAAAGGAAATCTACCAGAAGGAGCCTTAGGGAATAATCCCTACTGCCAGGTTGTTTGCTCCCTCCTGGCATGACCTCCCTGGTCCTTGGGCACCCACCCCTCCCCTGGCTGCCACTGGCTCCTCAGAGTCCCTCTCTCACCCCCTGCCTCCTCCAGGAGCTGGGCCAGGCCTGTGCCAGCACTAAAGCTGAGAGGGGAGGCTGCTCTCCTGTAAGAAATGGCATTGCCATGTTCAGATGGCTCAGTACCACCTTGCACAGTGCCAAATGCACTTCGAGAAACAAAAGGCCAGTGATGAGCACTGCCTGGTGGAACCTGTACATTAAAGCACTGCTCTGAGATGCCTCTCACCTTCACCTCACACCTCCCTTCTCCAACACCTAGAACTGTGCACAAGGATCTTGGATTTAAATCACCTTCAAGGAAAATTCCTTCTCTCAGGAGTAGCAGTTCATTTAAAAATAACCCAAACCAGCCCTTCCTGAAGTCTAAAGAGCAGTTGAGAGGAAGAGAGAGATAATGAGCAGAGGATGTAGGATCCCATATTTGCAGATCTGCAACAGAAGCACAGCAGTCCCAGTCCCTGTGGGACCAGTTCAGGATGCTGCTGTGCTGTGGAGCAAGGAAGGAGCCCTGACCTGGTGTTCCAGGTTAAGCCTGGGTGGTGCCACGGGGCAGTGGGTGGCAGTGCCATGGCCCAAGGGCAGCTGTGTGTGGCAGCAGCACAGTGTGCTCTCACCTGCATGGTGACCTGCCCTGGAGCAGGTGCTGCTGGCTGCCAGCATGGCTCCGTCTGCCACTCACCCATGACATAAAGAGCATTATGCTTATGAGAAACTGTGTTGAAATCCATCAACACAGCTCAGTCCTCTTTAGCTGAGTTTGAGCTGTGTGCCCTGTGCCCCTGTCTGCCCTGCAGCAGTGCTCAGCCCCCTGCCCTGCAAGGTTTCTTACCTACAGTTAACTCCAGCTATATCGTTGGCAGAGGTTAATTAGGCCACCTTCCCTGGGGCAGCTGGCAGCTCTTGTCACTGCTCTCCTCCTTTAGTGGCTTTCAACTCAGGTCCCACACTCTTGTAGACTGCCTTTCTCACTGTCCATCCCCAAACTCTGGTACTTTATTTCTAATCAGCCCCCCATTATGTACAGAAAAAAGGAACCCGGTACAGAAAAAGAGAGGAAGAGATGTGCATCATCAGCTCCTCATTGGCCATTTACAGCAGTTTTGTTATTTTCCTTCATTAAAAGTTCCTTGCTCACTGTAGTCCTTCAGAGTCCCATACACTACTGTAAATACTGCTGCTTGCAGTGCCAGGTTCTAAGCTGCACAACTCCAAATAGTGAGGCTTCACTAAGTCTTCATTAGGAGCGATTAAACAGGAAATGGCCATTTCTTTCTATTAATTAAATTGGTGCCTCTTCAGGCACAAAATAATGGGGTAACAATTGCAGAATGCAGATTGACAGTAATTGCGTTCACTTATGCAGATGAGCTGATAATTCACTTCCAAGCACTGCACAGCTCTAGGCTTACACCTTACCTTGCCAGTTTGCTCCTTTTCCAACTATGGCTTTACCTAAAGAGAATCATAGCACAGGGCAGAAAACGAACATATCTTGCCTATTAATACTGTGCTCCATGACTTCTGCCAGGCAGTTATGTTTTGTACTGTTTATAGTTATTATCTTCTTTTGTTTTATACTGTACTTGGTCAGAGAGACAAAGCTTTTTGGTCTGAAAAAGGAAGGGTCTGGAAGAGCTAACTCCAAAGAGTTCCAGTATCCCAGAATTTGCTAACTGGCACAGAAGCCCCCTACCCCCCTCAGGTTAGCCAGCCTTACCTGTGCACTGAGGGCTGTTTCATGCTGCTGTTCCTGCAAATGTCTCACATCTTCAGCTCTTCCCTCTGGTATCTCGAGAGCCAGACTTGAAACTTAACACTGACGTCAGGCTGCTTTTGTGCCAAATGGAGGTGCTTTATGTGTCTCCCTTCATGCTCCAGCTTCAGGCTGGACTGAAATATCTGCTTTCCTTCCTGAGCTCCCAGGCCCGTTAAATCACAAGTTTCCAGCAGGACACTGCAGTGAATGTTTCAGCTTTGAAGGCTGAACTATGGGTGAAAACACAGAGGCAAAGCTGTAAGGCAGCAGGCAGAAGAACACCACAGGCCTTTGGGTGACAGAGGTCCAATCCCTGGCTGGCATACCCCAGGAAAAGGCTGCCTTGGCCAAGGTGCAGCACTGTGGAGCTGCTGCTGCAGAGGAGCCAGCCCTGTGCTCAGCTCCCTGCCGGGACAGGAGATGGGAGCAGGGCATTCAGCTCCTGCAGGGCCTGGCTGTGCTTTCCCCCTGAGAAGGAGCCCAGATGGGCAGAACAGCCTGGCTGTGGCCACGGCAGGACTACAGGGAAGGAACAAAGAGCTGAAAGTGCTGAAAGCAGCCACCTGGAGTCACAGCCTGCCAGCCCACTGGAGAACCTGCTTCCTTCCTCTGCCTTCAGGGCTGGCATCCTGCTCCCACTGCTGGGTGGCCTTTGGTGGAACCCAGCCCCTTTTCCTTGCACCAGGGCACAGCTCCTGCTCCATGCTCAGCCACTGTGCTTCTCCTGGCTGGCATTTCTCCTTGGCACTCCTTGAGGACTCACTCCAGCCTGTTGGAATGGATGGGGGAGCTCACTTGTAGGGCCTCACACCACGCATGAAATGACTTACTGCAGTATGTGACTCTGAAAATACTTAACTGCTCCATTTCTAAAAGTTGACATTAACCCCCAAGAGCAGCTGACACAGTAAAGTTTGCTTCTGCTGAGAGCTGACAGAAACGTTTCACTCTGGCTTTTTTTAATCTAGTAACACTATACCTTTCTTGCTTTTGCCTAGTGTACCCTGGCAGGTGTGTGGATATAGAAATCCTTGCCTTTGGAAGCAAAGCAAGGAATAGATTTTCCTGTCCGTCACTCACAGAGAGCTCAGTTACTGTTGCTTCTAACCTGCATCTACTGAGAAAAGCAAATTTAAATCAGTAGGAAGTATTTCTGGTAGTGTACACTACAGGACAGCTAACTTTTCCTGGTAATAATTACCCTTGTAATTAGCAAAAGCATGATGTGCCTTACAGTTCTTAGCCTCAGTGTACATAAAAGATTATTGCAACAAACACTCAAATTTCTTCCTCAACAGCAAGGAAAGGATTTATATTAAGCCACTATTCTCTTTTTCTCAAGGGCCTGTTTTTTAAAAAAAATACATTCCTTTTTTAAAAATCTTCCCTGGAAGTGAAAGCAGCAGTACTGGGGAGGGACTGAGCTCTCCGCCTGGCTAAGCATCTGCTCCTTTATGGTGCTGCACAGGAGCAATTTCACAGCCCTAATGTAAGTTGTTTATCATTTAACTTGGACACAGGCCTGGGCTAATTATAGAACTCAGGTTCATTTCTTTGAATCCTGCTTAGCCTGAAGCAGACTCTGGTAATGGTTAGCTTTTAGTCCATTAGATTCAATTTCCCCACATGAAAAATGGGCAAAGCACAGAACCAAGCCCAGACACCCCTGAGGTGTTCAGTGCAATCACTGGATGGGCACACAAACATTGATAACTGATGGAAACCATGTGTTTAGGGAAGTTCAGTTCCTTGGAAAGAAACCCAAGCAGCGAGGCTGATTCCATGAGGCCACGTCCATGGGGATGAAAGCTCTCCATTTTCACTAAAACAAAATTAACACTACTGAGTAGGGAAAAATGGGAGGCTCAGAAAACAAGGCAAGAAGTGGTGTTAAAATGCTGGCCAAAGCCCAGCAAAAACTCCAAGGCTTTTAACAGCTGAGATTGCACTCTTAGTAATTTACCTGTTTGAATTGTTCAGCTACCTTTAATCTTAAGGGATGACTATTTTATATAGCAGCCTTAGTGAAAGAACTATAAAATAATTCAGAACAGCAAATAACTACAGCCAATGAAAAAGCAGGACTAAAACCAAAAGCAGAATGTAGTAAGGACTCCTCACCTTAAAAGCTGCACTCCTTAGATACTCTCCACAAAAATGAAGAACTCGTGTTACTTTCAGATACAGCTGTCAGAGAAATAAAACTTCAGTCTTAGTCTCTCCGTACAGTGTAGCAAAGGAAAGCTGCTTCTAGGAATGTATTTCATGAACCCTGTGTTTTAATTAAAGCCAATTTTTAGTAACTGACCTTGTTTCCAAAAGAATAGTAAGTTCAGATTTCAAATGCTGATAAAAACCTGTGCATTTGATGGTCAGTTCTCAGCTTCTCAGGTATGAAGAAGTGGCTGGACTGTAAACAGGACTTGGGACATGGTAGGCAGCCAGAGCCCTCTGGGAGTGCAGTTCTGCAGGCCTGCACAGCTTTATTCCAGCAGGCATGTGCCTGTCACTGCCTTGTGGCCAAGGACACGTCTGCACACCCACACGAAGAGCAGGGCAGGAGCCCTGACATCAGGAAAGCTTGCATGAACTGCTGCGGGAGTTCCATCTCCTGCTGGTGTGGGACACTGCCAGCATTTCTTACTGCACTGAACACAAAATACCTGGACAGCAAAAGGCTTCTCTTTGTTATTCGGGGTGTTAAAAGTAACTGCCCATATCAGTTATTATATTGTTGAGCATTTCAGAGCAATAGACTGCCACTACTGCCAAGATGTGAACTTACTTCGCAACAACGAGAAAAATACAGTGCATGTAAACAAATGGAAAGAAAAGTTTCAAAATTAATTTTTTGTCCAGCCTTTTCCTTTGGCTTTGTTACTCAGTGGAGAGTTTGCTTTCTTGCTCTCAGGACTCATTACAGAGGAGGAATAAAAGTGCTGGAGATGGAGAGTGGATTTCAGCATGAGTGCTGCCAGCCTGATTTGGGGTGGGGGATTTTTTCTTGAAAAATGCTGTCACCTGCTCTGTATGTTGGCTGTTTGACCCCAGTGAAATTACAGCGGTCAGAACAATTCTGAATTCCTTTTGCAACAGCAACCAAGTACCAACACTCACAGCACAAGAGAGGAAAGAAATGGCAAGGGATGTTTTTCCTAAAGCCTTTAATGAATTACTGCCTTAACTCACACAGTCAGACCTGTAAAATCTGGGGGCTGGGACGTTGCATCTCCATGGAAAATGCTGAAAGAGCAAAAGTGGACTTCAGCAAAAATAAAACAACTTTAGTTTGGGGCCGGTTGGTTTGTTTGCTTTGCTAGTGAATCTTTATGTACCGCTTGCTGTGCACTGAAGAGTTTGCAGCTCCATCTCTCTAAGTAAAATGAACTTAAACGCTCAATGAATATTTTATCAGTCTTTCATTTATGCCAAGTTTCATTTCTTCAGTTTTCCTGGATATGAGACCTTGAAGAGCCTGCTGAATATCTGAGATAAAAGCATCCAAGTGAAGACAGTTCTTGACTACATCAGTTTTATAGAACAACAGATTTCCACCAACTGTACAGTGCTACTGGCACTGAGGCAGAAAAACAGCTGCTCTCTAAAGCCAGAAAAAAAGAGATTCAATGTATGGCCTGATTGTTACCATGTGTAGTACACATCTAAGAACATCTCAAAGCTTCTCCAGAATTCTGAATGCGGTTAATACCCTCACTCCAATACGACCTTCCTGTCTAGAAGGCAAAAGTGATGTGCATCAGGAAGCTGAAGGGACAGGTGGACGCCAGGACACAGCCAGTGCTGAGGGCAGCATTAGCTGAGTGGCCCTGCAGCTCAGTGCCTGCCCCACTGAGCCCACCCCAGGTCAAACAGCCCTGGGGGGCTCTAGGTCACTGCCTTTCAGCAGGGGCCACCCACAGCTCTCCCTGACAGCTTGGGGGCAGGTACCTGCACAGCTCCTTGTAGAGCTTTAATGGGATGGCAGAGGTTCAGTTCAGGGGATTCTGCCACCTGGAACAGCTCTGCAGTTGGGTTTGAAGTCAGGCTTTCGATATTTAGCATTTGAAATGCTGTAATTCTCAGGTGTCCCCTCCCAGAGCCTGTGTCAGAGTAAGAGGCTGACATGGTTTTCAGTTAGAACCTCATCAGAACTAGGCACCCCTGAAGGTTTTTTGCTGGTTACAGTAGATACCTGTGATTATAGTTTAAAAAACAATAAAAACACAGTTTTCTTGATCCCAGGGGTGAAGGAGCCCTGGACTGTTCCACGGTTAATTTGTGCAAGGAGCCCTAGGAGGCAGAAGGAGGAGGTAACTTCAGTTCCCACAGGAGAGGAGAGGCCAGCTAAGTTCTAGGGCTCACTTTACATTCTCCATGGTCCACAGCACACACTAAACTCACAATAAAAAAGCAGCTGAAGTTTTGTAGCACTCTCCCTGGATGCTACCAGTTTCTTCTAGAAGCCTTTTCTCTGCCATGCAAACAGGAATTTTTTTGTTGCCCAACCTGTCATCTCTCCACTCCAGAAAGGTGGAGCAATTCCAGACACTGGTGTCACTGGAAAACTTCAGTGAAAAAACCTCCTCCTAAGGCCATTCATTATCTGCCACAGAACCAAAACCAGCTTTTCCTTTGTCCCAGCAGCTTCATCGTGGTATTATTACCATGCCAGTGCTGAAAAAGGCACTGTTAGGGTGGGAAGGAAGAAGCTTTCAGGAAGCTGTCAGGGTCATGGTGTCGGCAGCTGTTGTAGATACCAGCAGATAATTGAAATTTCCTGTGTGTGTGTGTGTATGCACAGGGGTGTCTGTGTACAGCAGCCCTCAGGTCAACGTGGCAGAAAGAAGCCCCTGTGAAGCCCCTGCCCCAGTGTGACAGCAGCAGCAGCGAGGAGTGGCCAGGGCCTCCCTCAATCTGGCCTTGGGGAAGGGGTGCCCTGCAGAGGGGTGGGAACTCTGAGCAAACCCTTCCCCACTGCCTGCAGCTTTGGGAAATGGCTGCTTTGTTTGAAACTGGGCTTGGGGGTCAGCAGCTGCTTTGCAGTTGCCATCCAAGTGTGTGCCAGGAGCTGTGCTGCCGGGCCAGGGCTGCTCAGTTCATACTCAGTGCCCTGCAAACACCACATGCTGCTGGAGACTGGCAGCCCTTTCTGCAAAGCTCACGTGCTGCAGCAAGGAATGAACTTTAGAGGCCATCTGGCAGATTTGACACCTTTTCTTGGGGAACTGAGATAATGCCAGTTTGCCGTCACACGCATGTGTGCATTCAGCCACACCTCTTACTGTTTCTTTTTCATTTCCAGAGAGCAGCAGCGTGTGTTGTATTAACTGGGAGATTTTTCAGAGGCATTTCTAAATTGCAACTAAATCCAGGCTCTTGCTGCATTTTTTTATTTCTGCCTTGTTTGCATTTGTATTACACATCAGAATGAAGACAGACAATAGTAACACACCTCTCTCACCTGACCAATTTGACCTGGCAAAGGGAGAAGTGGATGAACCTTTCCTAATAACCCCTTGCCCAAGGCTCTGGGGTTGGGCTGGATGGCAAAGCACAGGATCACTGTCACTAAACCCAAGGCCCTTCGGAGAACTGGCCCCAGTGCTTTTACACAGACAAGGGGATGGTTGGAAAGGGAAGTGTGAAGGCTCTCCTGTTTTGTAGAGTAATCCTCCTGTTTCTCCATCGCAGCTATGGTGAGCTTTCCCCAGAGCTCCTGTTCCCTGCCCATGAGCAGTGAGGGAGGACAGCCCTGCTGTGCACAGTACAGCTGTGCTGGGTGCTGGGGAAGGTGCCCGAGTGATGGGCTTGGTTGGTTCTGCATTCCCTTGGGGGGCACTCCCCAGGCAGCTGCAGAGGGATTTCTGTGGGTTATCCCACTTTCAGTATCCCATACAAATCCTGGCTGTGGCAGAGCCAGAGCCAGACACTTCGAGTACCCCAGCACTGCTCCTGTGGGAGCCTGGAATGTGCCAGGGCCAGCTAGAGGCCTTACCTAGTGCTGGAACAAAGGAAGCAAAGGGTCACATTCTCACTGCTCTTCCTCAGGTTGGTTTCATTACCCATCAGTAGTAATTGCAACAGGACCCTGCAGATAAGCACCCTGGATTCCTGTTAAAGAAAAAACAAAACAAATCAGCATTATCTCCCAAAGCATTTCTATATTCCACCAGCACAAATTTCTGTACGTCACAATAAATTGGAGCAGCAGAGCATGAGTACAATGCTCAAACACACAATGGGAAAATATGGAAATTATGGCTTAGTCTCTGGTAGTCTTACTTTTCAACTGCTGTTTATTCCTGTGCATACTGTGATTGAAGCACACTGACTTCTAGGCTGATGTTTCTGTTTCCTATTACAGTTGGACAGCGTCACTTCACTAATTCAGGCCGCCAAAAATTTAATGAATTCTGTGGTGCAGACAGTGAAGATGTCCTATATTGCATCCACAAAGATCATCAAGATTCAGAGCCCTACTGGCCCACGACATCCAGTTGTGATGTGGAGAATGAAGGCTCCAGAGAAGAAGCCCCTGATTAAAAGAGAGAAGCCAGAAGAAATCTATGCTGCTGTCAGAAAAGGCTCTGCAAAGAAGAGAATCCATCCTGTGCAAGTAATGAGTGAATTCAGAGGCAGAGAAATAGTCTAGTATTTGCCACTATGTCTTCCTTTGATCTTTTCCCCACTTACTTAGTAACTATATATGCTAACGTTTTGCTCTAAATCTGTAAGATAACACCTGCATAAACTATTTCCAAGTGCCGTTGGATGAATTAGAAGCACACAGTTGAAGGTAACACTGAGTGTCCTGCAGTGCCAAGCTCTGGTGCCTCTGCCCAGCTGGGCCCGTGCTGCAGCTGGGAAGGAGCCGTGTGCCCAAGCCCAGAGCCCCCCTGCACTCAGCAGGCTCACCTTAGGGGTAGCAGCAGCCCCCATGCAGCAGATCTGTTGGTGACAGTGCTTTTCACACTGGTCCCTCCTGGGCACGGGCACCCTGTGACAGCTCAGCTGGGCTGCTCAGCTGGGCCACAGCCAGGGCCCTGTCCTTAGCCAGGGCCATGCCTTGGAAAGGGAAGCTTGAAAATGTCTGACCGAGCACACAAAGTGTTGGAACAACATGAATGTAATAATGTAGTAAAAGAAGCACTCACTGCAAGGCAGCAGGGGTGACAGTTCTTTAGAAGGCCACCTTGGGAAACGTGAACAGCTCTTTATGTTCTGCTCCCTGCTCTCTTCTGTGAGCCCCAATAAAGCCACTGACTGGTACATTTGGCAGTTCAGATAAATCAGACATTTAACAACAAAAAGCTTTTCTAATTGCTGCACTAAAGAACAATTTTGAAATAAATCAATATTCTGAGACCAGTGTTTGAAATACTCATACCTTGAATCTTAGGAACAGAGTCTTTCCTAAAGCAACTGGAGGAATGAAGTTACTACTGACAGACGAGTCCTAAATGCAGGACTGTGCTGGTGAGTGCTGAATGGCTGCACTCAGAATGTGTAATGAAGGTGAATCCTGCTAGTCCAGACCTCTGCAGTGTACTTAAGAAAAACTATTTTTTCTAAATTCTTTTGAACCTGAAATCCGCTTGGATTCACTTGTAATTTTTTTAGAGGGATCTAACTTGCCTTTTTGCCATGTCATGAAGTTATCCCATACTCCATGTGTTTCTCTTTGGCCATTCAGTAAATCCTTTGGCATGGCCGCCTACATTTGCTAAGGTGAAAGGGCTCCCTCGGAAGCCAGAACCCCGAGTGTCCCTGCCTGCCAGTATGGGATGGCTCCACACTCCGGGCTGCTGCTCCAGGTCATTCATGACCACCTAGCCCAGTGTGGGCAGCAGGAATAACCCAGACCTGTGCCCTTCCCCTTGGCACTGCTCTGTTGGGAAGCTCTGGATGCTGGAGCAGGGTCCTTTCTAGGCTGTTGGTTATGAAACCCTATGAATCTCTAGAGCTCGTGAATTAAAAGTTCTACAGTTCATTCTTCCACCTTCCCTAACTTTGCAATCAGTTAAAAGGAACTAAAGGAGCATTCAGAAGAAAAAAAATCTCCTTTTTCTAACTGCAGCTGCCTCCAGCACATTTGCACCAAGATGTCAGTAATGTTTCCCAGGCTTTCCTGCTGCTGGGGCTCCAGAGGCAGCAGGGAGCTGGCACAGTCCTAAACCCTCCTGCCTGCAGGTTCCACCTTAGATCCCAGTCCCATGGTGTCAGACACTTTTAACTAATGTCCTGGTGTCACAGCATTAATAAAGAAGCATGTACACCCCTGAAAAGCTGCTGTCAGTGTTGTGGGGTTTTTCAGTGTGTCTGAAGTTCAGGGTGTGCTCCCAGGAGCACCAGCCTTCCCTCCAGCACCTCGCCTGCTCCACTGGAGAGGTTTTTCCAGCCTCAGTGTCACTAAAGCACAGTTCAGGGCTTCATTTCAGGCTCCTTCCTGCACTGCCAGTCTCTTCCCCTGGCCATGCTCAGTAGCCAGGTTGATCTCAACAACAGTTCATTACACAAAAACCACCCTCTAAATGAACAAGGAATTTAAAACCCACTGCAGGTTGCTGAGAAGAGCCAAAAGAAGGATAATTAAATCAACACAATTAATCTTGGGTCAAATTCAATCCCAAGTGTCAAAAAAAACTTGTTCCTGGCTAAGGAGGCAGAGGGTAACAAGTCCTGGAGCTGTCAAAAGCCCAGCTCATTACCCCTCAGGCAGTTTGGGGAGCAGGGAACCACCACCTCCCTGCCATGACTGAGCACTGAGAAGGAGGATGAAGTGCTCAGTCAGTTTTATTCCAAGCAGTTCCTCATTCCCCTGCCATCTCCTCACTCCCTGCCAGCCCAGCTTTCAGAGCACAGCTCTCCCCCATTCCTGGGTGTCCCTCCCCAGCACATCCCTGCCCTCAGCTGCTTTCAGCCTGCCAGAGCTGCAGCTTTCTCACCTCAGCAGCTCCCACTATTGCATTAGCCTGCCTTGGCCTCTCCCCATTATCACATTACGGAGTAAAGTGGGATGGATGAGTGAAGGCAATTTGAGATTAGAAATTTTTACTAGAGCACTAAAAGTGAGAGTCCCATTGCTGAAGCCCATTAGTTTGAGAGGACAGATCTGTATCATCTCCATGAATCCCAATGCTGTTGAATTTTTAATTTTTTTTAATAAACAGCTGATGTACTTTTTCTCCCAACATAGCCCGGTACTACCAGGGAAGCTCAATAGCTGCACCTCTACTAAAGAGCAGAACTAAAACCTGACATCAGGCTTGGCACGGTGTTTTAAAAGTCCTGCAGTGGTTTTTGAAAGGCTTGTGTCTTTTATCTTTTGTGAGTCCACAACTGAAGCCTTTGAGAAAAATATGTTTATACAGCAAGTTATTTCATGAGCCTTTTTTGGGTGGGGAAAGAAAAATCTATGTAAAGCCTGTTTTTCTTCCAGATATTACTTATCCCTTGTGTATTGCTCCTGGTTGGACTCTGGGGACTTGCTGGTGTATTTGGGTCAGGAGCTAAGGAGACAAATAAACCCCTGTTGCCTCAGGCTGGATTTCAAAGCAAACCAGGACAAATACCCTGTGCTGGAAGAGGCAGAGAGGGGCTGCTGAGTGCTGGACAGGATGGTGCCAGGGCAGCACCCATGGCAGGGGACACGGAGCTGTGGGAGCTCTGGAGCCAGAAGGGCACACTGAACATGGGCTCTCTCTGGCACCTGAGCCCAGCACTGGGATTCCTGCTCTGCCTCCCAGCAGCCTGGAAAAGCAGCACTCACTGGGGACCTGCCCAGCTCTGTCCCTGCCCTCCCACCTCCACTCCAATGCAGAACCCTCTGCATCCCCCAGCCCTACCTGGGTACACAAACGGGTAATGAACCCCTAAGGCCCTGGGGACACAGAGCCAGCACCACAAAAGCACTCATCTGATACTGTCCAGTACAGGCAATTTAAGAGCATGTGAGGAGAGTAACTAAATAATAATTAAAGATCGAGCAGATGATGCTACACACTTTTGTTTTCCCTGTGAGATCATTAGAACTGGCTTTACTCTCTCTCCCCAGGGTGATCAGTGGGTTTGGTTTTTGCACAACTACTTCTTAAAGGGAAGAAAATGCACTGGCAAGGTTAATTAAAAAGCCATGGATTTTGTGTTGTGCACTGGAAGGTGCTGCTGCACTGAAAAATACCACCTTTCAAATAAAAAACCACAACTCACTGGAAACTTTCTGGGCATAAGAAAAACAAAATACATCCAAAGCAGAAATGGCAAACAAACCATGAAAATACTTTAAAGCCCCTGACGTCTCTCATCAACAGGAGGAATGTGTTGCCATGGTCCAAGGAACTGGAAGCTGAGGAACTAATTTTTGGCACCAGCCTAGAAGCAACAGTTCAGATGAAAGCTTGCACTGCAAGAGGTGGATCTAACAGTTTTATGTTTAAGGAGCTTTTTACAGGATAGAAATATTCACATCCTGATGGTGAAAATGGCAGTGTTAAAGCAGGCTGGAGACCACAGGGATGCCCTGTGCAGGATGATGTTTCCCCTTGACCCTCCAATCTTTTATCAGCCTGCCATTTCAGAGGCCTTCTCAGTCCCTTCAGAGAAGGCACCAAGTGACTCAGCAGCAGCTGCCAACACCCAGAGCTCAGGGGCTGTGGGGCAGGCACGGCTCTTTCCAGGGCGTGCGGTGTCATGATGAGCCCAGGAAAGCAGAACCACCTTGGAGTCAGGCTTTCCAAAGAGAAAAAAACAGCCAAAGGCTCTTTTCTGCCTTCCACCCCCTCTACAAACCCAGCCTCAGACATCACTGAGGATCGGGGCTTTGCAGCTTGCTGGGGGCGTGGGTCCTCAGAACCTCAAATGAAAATAAGTAAATCAAACAAGCAGTGCAACTTGCTGCCAGGAAGGTTTGCACCAGTTTCTCTAAGAGATCATCTGGGCACACATTGCAAATTTATACTTGGCTCATCTGCACTGAGGAGCAAGCTGAAGACAGGAGAGAGAGGACTAGAGCTCCGCTACTTTACATCTTGAGTACAAATTCAGAGAGGGGAAATGCAGGTGAGACGTGGGAAGGAGTTCTTTCCTGTGAGGGTGGGTGCTGGAGCCCTGGCACAGCTGGCCCAGAGAGGCTGTGCTGCCCCAGCCCTGCAAGTGTGCAGGGCCAGGCTGGGCAAGGCCCAGAGTAGCCTGGGACAGTGGCAAGTGCTGCACAAGGTGCTCTTCAAGGTCCTCTCCAGCCCCACAACGTTCTGCGGTTCTGGTATGGATTATACAGGGAACACAAGACTTCATACATACAGAATCACGTAGTATTCTGCTGCTTACAAACTAAAGTTGTTAGAATTCATAGCAAGTACACACAAGCACACGAATGTTTCACTTTATAGAGGTGCAGCATTTCATATACTCAGCCTCAATTTCCTGCTTTTGAATTAATCTGACAGGGAAAAAAATGGCTGCATCTTATGGCAAAAGTATAGCAACTGCATCTAGTCAGTCACAGAGCGAAGTGGGACTTAAGCCCCCAGCAATTAAAAATAAGCACAGAATAATTATGTCTGCAAACCTTTAAAGAGTTTGAATAGGATATTCACTATACTATAAAAAGAAAGGGAAATGAGACAACTTTTTGGCTCAGGATGAGCTCTATTATCACTGAAATAATTTTTGTCTAGCTGCAAGCATTGCACAAGCCAATATAATTTCAAGACAAGCCGTTGTTATGTTAACAAGAATGACTAAGATGGTTCACTTCCCCCAGCATCCTGTCCTTCAGCTACTCTTCCCTGTTTCCCCCCGGAAGAATCTCTTGTTCTCATGGCTCTGGAATGAATACAGCACATACAAATGTACTAACATTTCAGTGACTTTATCCATCCCAGAGATTTCATCTGAGGCAGTTACTGTGAATTAAACCCATAATCTTGGCTAAAAATAAAGAGTGTAGACAACCCTGTCACTGGAGTGAAATTCAAGACTCAAACCTGCAAAACTATTCTGTGTTCATTCCTCTCATCCCAGGCCACAAACGGGCCTATTCTGTTTTGCTTTTTTAGCTTGTATGTAAGACACTGCCTGTGCTGGACATTCCCAGATACAGATCTCACAATAAAATGGCTTCAGTCTGTGATCAGAAGAGGAGCTTGTTTTTTTTGGAAATCCAGCCACAAGCCAAACTCTGCTATGATTCCCTAGAGCTGGGTGTCTAATGGAGGCAAACCCTAAGGTGCCAGTCTCGTCCTCCCCCATTCCAGCACCTCTAACAATTCCAGCTGCTGCAGTGCCCTGCTCCCAGCTTTCCCTGGGCTTTCCCAGCTGCCGCTTCACTCCCTGGGCAGGCAGAACCCCGCCAGGGCCCATCCCGGCTCCTCTGCGCTGCTGCTGGAACGCTCCTGCAGGAGAGAGCGCTCGGGGGAAAGGGGGACAAGAGGAAAAGGGGCATTTACAGACCGTCAAAACTGGTTTGGAATTCCATTGGTAAGGCAGCCTTTCCCAAGGGGGCAGAAATCAGGGCTGCTTTCCTCCAGAAATGCCTCTGGGGTGGTTTCTTGGTACGGGTCCCTCCTACACATGCCCACCTTGTAGCCAGCACTTTGAGGCCACCAGGTCATGGTCAGCGCACAGTAAGGACTGGAAAAGCCACCAGCACCTTCCTAAGTGCTGGTGGCTTTTCATTTTCACTGCGCTGCTCTCCACAGATATGATTCAAGGGACATACTGCTTGTCACTGAGAAAGAAGGCAGTGCTAGGACCCTGACACATCCCCAAGCACTGGATAACAAACACTCTCATGGGCCAACCTGCTGGAAAAAGCAGAGCTGGAACAGCACTCAGATCACTCTTCTATGCTTTTAATGGCAAACGTTTACTTGAATGCCACCCTTGCTTCTGGAGTGAAAGGCTTTTCTTTGTCCTTTGAAATGAATATGATCCCAACCTGCTCATGCCCTCCTGCTTGTCTAACCTGAGAAACACAGAGAGAGAAACACCCTATATTTCCTCAACACAGCTCTTTCCCCCTTGTAGTCAGATCTCCTTAAATGAATAAAAGCTGCACTGACCAGCTTCAACCTAATTGTCACCATTCCCAGGCTGCCTCCCTGGCAGTCAGACTCCAACCTTTTTTACTCAAGTGCCAAGCTATTTTGGCAAGCTGTGTTAATTGCCCACTATAATGCCTGAAGATTCTGATGCCTAAAGGGAGGATAAAACAGGGATTAGTAGCAAAAGACTAAAGAATGAAAGCAGCATGTACAGAAGAGCTTGCAAAGCACTCAAAACCTTAGACTGCAAACAGAGCAAGCTCCACCTACAAAGTCAGCAACCTTAACTGCAGTGGCCAAAGGCTTCTCCCTCCTTCAGTGCTTTGGCAACAGCAATACCATTTCCGTGCTTAGAAAATGGTCGTTTTTTAAAATTCCCATCCTTAAACTTGTGTGCTCTGATAACAGATAGCAAAACACGTGTTATAAAGGAAAACAGGACTTTTAGACAGAGATTAGAAAACAAGATTTCTCCTTTAAAACCAGGAATCATTCAGTGGACTCCTGAAGCCACTGCACTGCAATCTCTTGGTACAGGGGCCTGGAGGAAACCAGCTCTCTCCTGAGAACGACAATAACAAAGGGGATAATCAGAAGTGTTTTACAGACCTCAGTCACCTCGGTGTCACTGCTTACTCCTCTGGTATTGCTGTACTGAATTTTGGAGACACTGCTTTCAATACTCTGAGGTTTAGCTCTCCCCAAAAGCACATCAACCATCACATTTGTACTTGTACTTTAATTCTAAATCTCTTAGCCAGCCAGGTAAGGATATAACACATATGCAGTGCAGGGAAATCCCAAGAAGCAGTGCCTATTCCTCTGCACCAGAATGGTACCAGCACACACAGGCAGTGCTCCCAAAGCCCAGTGGT
>JAHLSL010000047.1:496314-520697 GCA_025920805.1 Petroica traversi | reverse complement strand
GGGATGGGGCAGGGAACGCTCCCGGGGCCGCTCGGAGCTGGGGATGGGGCAGGGAACGCTCCCGGGGCCGCTCGGAGCTGGGGATGGGGCAGGGAACGCTCCCGGGGCCGCTCGGAGCTGGGGATGGAGCAGGGAACGCTCCCGGGGCTGCTCGGAGCTGGCCTGGCCTGGGGCCGGGGTCTCAGCCGGGGCACTGCTCAGCAATTAGCCAAGGAATGAACATTTCGATTTTGCAGGCTCCCCTGGCTTGGGTTTGTTTGTTTTTTCATACAGGAGTAAAAAGGGAGGGATTTACTGTAGGAAACCACCTACAATACTCCTAAGTAATGCATGTGAAAGCAAGTAAATGCAATGTGAGTAAATGCTAATTACACTGGAGGTTCTTAAAACCTTAATAAAAAATTCAGTATCCAATGCAAATAATGGTTGAATTCATACACCAGTAAGTTAGCCTCAGTGTTGTTTGAATTAAATGAAATTCATTAGATCGAAGGATTAATACCATGACTAATCAAGCTTTTAAACAAAAATGGTAACAATAAGCTAACCTGATTGGCTATATTCAGCTAAAGAATTTAATTTTTCTTGGTCAGAACTCAGCTTAGGAGCTAATTAAATATCCTAAAACTGAAGGCAAAGTCTAAATCTCAATATGAATAGCAGATCCTCTCACATAACTTGGACTTTTCTCTCTGGCCCAACACTTTTTCTCCCCCGGCAGAAGCCAGAAGGTATTAAAAGTAATCCCTAAAAAGTAAAGTTGTTATAAGCTTTGTGACTTCTAATGGCAGGACATGCCTTAATGGGAACTTGTATGCCACATTCTCCAGGGGCACTGTTCCCTGTTTCCCCTCCCCAGTCTGAAGGCAGCTTTAGCCTGGTGTGACTCCTCGTTTCCGCACGCTCATCGCTGGCACTCGCAGGCACACGGCCATGGATTCCTGCCACAAAGCTGATAGCCACAACAGGCCTGGGCTCCTCTCACTGGCCAGATTCCTCACATCAGGCAAAGGAACTGAGAAACAGAAACAGCACAAAACCTCTGCCTGAACCATGGAGCTCTCACAGGCCTCTTGCCTGGGAGCACAACCAGGGTTATAAACATACCCTGCTGGCACAGAGCTTTCTGATCAGAGGGCTTTTCCCAAGAGGAACACAGGTCAAATACTCAGGAAGAAAATGCCTGAACATCATTACTACTTCCACCTCAGGTAGCTGTGTCTTCAAAGACTATCAAGTTTACCACCTTCCTGTACGATTTTTCACTGCTACAGAATGCAACAGGGGAATTTTTTGTGTCTCACTGAGACCACGGGCTTCAGGGAAATCTGGAAGATGCTACTCTGGAGCCACAGAACTCGGTACAAAGCTGAGCTGGTGTCCAGGCTGGCTACTGCATTTCTCAGCTGTCTCCACAGCACATTCAGCAGCATCTCTTTCTTCCTTGCAGCTGATTTTTGGCTGTTGCTCACAGGAAAGTGAACAGCTCGTGCTGTTCAACTAGTTGTTGAAAAAGCTATCAAAATGAAAATAATGTGGGAAATACAATCAGTGGGTCAAATTATGGAAACTCAGGTGCAACTTCCACCTTAGAATCTCCAGCCACTAGTAAAGACATCCATAAAAATTATTCCTGTCACTGCCATTTTAAAGCAAAATCCAAGCCCATAAACTATGATTTTCAACAAGCTTCCCAAAAGGTCTGAATAGGCATGGTATAAAATGAGCATTTAAAAAATCCTCTAACCATGTATTTATGTCATGGGAGCTATTCTGCTTTATGTCACATCAAATAAAGAAGAAAATACCAAATAATTAAAACAGTTTCCACCAGTGATACGAAGTTGGCACCTGTGTGAATAGAAAAAAAACCACCACAGGTTTCCTTTCTGAAACACTAATACTGTTTGCAGCGTGCCTTGCAGGTTTCGTATCACCAGAACCACTAACAATTGACTAATCTGAATAATTACCTCCCCATCTGCCCTCCCAGAGAAAGGGGGAGCTTCAACAACAAATTCAACATTAGCTTCACAGGAAAGCAAACTGATCACTGAGGCTCAGCCAAGCCAGAAGTGTGACACTTTTATAAGTGTTTTTATAAAACTACACCGTCAGTGAGAGCGGAGGGAAAAAAGGAAAAGCAAAGGCAATACTGGAACTAACAGCCAGTATTATTAAATACAAGCCAGGGAAGCTCTGTTTCACCTGGTATGTGCCACTGCACAGAGCACAGAGCGTAACATTCTAACTCACTGCTTGTCGGTGCATTTCAGGAGAGCTTTGCACTCCAAAGCTGCCCGGGCAGAGCTGGGCTCCCAGGCTGAGCCACTGAGGCTCCCACGTTCTGCACACAGCTGGGACTGTCAGTACCTCACCACACATCATGACTGCCAAAGGCCACAGGACACAGACCTGTGAGGAACATTTACACAAGAAAGGTGAAGACATGGTGATATTCCATGCCTTAGTACAGCAGAAAAACCAGGACTGAAAACCAGAGCCACATGGGGAAGGCATCAGTGAAAATGATGGATACAGGGCAGGAATGAGTGAAGTGGGAGTGACTGGTCCAACAGATCTAGGAGGCTGCAATTCTGGAGGGTTTAAGTCAATTTAAAAATATAAGGATGTAAAAATAACAGTTATAAAAACAGGTCTCCTCCTTTCTAGCAGTTCTAAACAGAAAAGTGCCCTGGATCCATACGTGTTTCACCGACTGCTCTATCCAAGCAAGGATATGTATTTATAAGTAGCAAAGCATTTACTTGAGATTCATGTTTGACCATGGGATCTGGATTTGAACTTTGCACAGTACACGCCAAAGGACATTGGAACCATATGGTACAAGCTGGGTCTGTACATCTGCTGGCTTCTGCACGTCAAGTGTTCCAAATATTTTTGTGTCTCTCATCGCACACAGAATTAAAGCAAGCAAACAATCCAACTGGTGTAACACCACCTGCCATAGACCCAAAGCTGCCCAATGGAGAGCTGGTGCACTGCTTCTGTTTCTCATTAAGGGTATCTCCCCTGCAAGGGCTCGTTTACAGATTGCTTTATAAGTACATGTGCAGCGCCTAATTTCATGGCATGATCTTGCAGGCAGTTTTAAATGGACACTGGGATGGCAAACCCAGGACTCTCAGATTCACGCAGCCAGAGGCAAAGGACTTGCTGGGGTAGTAAAGGCCAAACCAGTTAGTTTTTACAACTGTATAATAAAACAAGCCAAGAAGGAATCTCCAAACACAAACAGGTTCTTCATATATGTGGCTTAGCATCCAAAACTGAACAAAAAAAATCTGTTTTTCACAAGGAATTTTCCCCTTCTTTGAAGGCAGCACACCAGTTACCAGCTGTAACTCACTAATGTCACTTACTGTCTAAACATCACCAGTTGTGTGAGCCAGTGAGAATGGCTGTATAACAACCTTACCATGGGAATAAGGAGTTTGGATTTCCAGGAATTCTTATTTTACAGAGCTGCTTGTCTACATCAGGGAAGGTCTTCATGCCCTAACGTCTTATGCAAGTAAGACCTGAAGCTCGTTGAAGCAATGAGCTGACAAAAGTCAGGACCCTGAGTCAGTAATGTTCTTTTTTTGTTATAATATACTACAGGCTGTGAGAGACAAACCAATCTCCATTTTGAAAACAGAGATTCTGGATGAAAACTGCTACGCCAAACATCAGGTTTTTGCAGATAAAAATGTCTCCTGTGTTTTTGCATTTTCTGTCCTTGCTAGAATGCAGAAAAACTCTAGAAGTTCCTCACCTACAGGAGATTCTCACAAAAGCATTCCCTAGAACAGGGTCAGGGAAAGACTGAGGCAATAGAATAAAGGGCTGGAAGCAGTGTGTTTTTAATAATGAAAAGGTTAGAGACAGGAGGGAAGCATGGAAAATCCAATGCATTGTTTTTAAACTGTAGGCTGCCGAATCTGATTAAAAAACCTCTGCATGCCATTTGTGAAAATGGGTGTGTTTGTAAGTGCTCTGTGATTTCCCTGGGGTTCTGTCCCCGTGCTGGCTGCCCTGGTTTGAAGCTGCAGAGGTAGAATGTCCCAGCTGCAACGTCCCCTCTGCAGGAACTCAGCAATGCCACTGGGCTGCAGTGAGGAACAGAAGCCCCACACGAACCAGGTGCAGCTCAAACAGCAGCTGCAATCAGGGATGGGGTGTTTCCTGCCCATTTAAGGAGCAAATGCTGCACATGAAGCAGTGCTGAGCATCCAGGGGAAGTGAGAAACGATGGACCCAACAGCTCTGGCAGGGACATTCCCAAAGTGTGACACACACAAACAAGAACTTGGAAGAAAATTTCTGAGCACAACCAGAGTGATGGTGGGATGGCTCCTGGCTAAGCCCCGGGCTGACTGAAGGCAAATACACGCTGCGGCCTCACAAGGGCCATCATCATCTCTCTGCTGCTGAAATTACATTTATTTGGACTTCAAAAGCTGCTGTGAACTGTCCCAGCTTGATTTCTGTTACAAAACAGAACCACGGGGTGGATAAAACACATCATTTAGTGATACATAACTACTTAAGCACTAGTTTTTCAACTTTGTAAATGATTGTGGATTTTTTTGTTTTTTTCTGGTGTAGGTAGAGAACATTCTGATGTACAATGAATTGTGCATAATGCACACAGCCTCCTCCTCAGCCAGAACCAGTATTTCTTCCTGAGTAATACCAATTTTGGTCCTTAGATCCTGGTTATATTAATTATTACACTGAGATCAATGATTCAGCAAACACTTCTGTTTAAATACAGAATTAAAGCACACTGTTAAAGCAGTGGTTTAGAAACAACAGTTTTCAGTTCTGTGGAAAGACTGCTGTGTTAAAAAAAGCATTCAGAAGGCTTTACCCAAACACTTCGCACATATAGTAAATAGGCATAAACATTTTTGTCTTATTTGACATTTCAAGGATATTCCCAAGATTTGTAACAACAGCAAACCAGGTGGAACAAATCTCTGAAGAGTATAAAACAGAATATCCAATCTTTTCTAATTACTTTCCAAAATCTTTATGTGCACCTCCCATCTGCCTCTTCACCGCGAGCTGAATTTCCCCCAAGCAGGGGCTGCAGCAGTTGTGGCAGTCCCTGACTGCTGAGGAAGGGGACATCTGGATGCCAAGGCAGCCAGCTGGCAGCTCCTCACGGGGACACCAATGTCCCTGTCCCCTGAGCTGCTGCACGCGTGCTGCCAGCACCAGGGAGAGGGCACGTTCTGCTCTCCCATCTCTTTCTGTTCTCATTCCTGTCCTGTGCCTGAGGAAAACCAGAGCCTGCGCTGCTTTTCTCTGCTCCACTCTCAGCTCTGCTGCTCAGAACGCGGGAGAAACCCTAATGCGCTGCAGTGCTCATTCAGAAACACAGAACCCCGGAAAAGAAGACCAGAGTGCTGGTACTTAAAACCATTCATCCCTCGCGTTCACACAAGAAGTAAGTATTTTTCAAGAGAAAATGATTATACTCATTAAAGGACGTTATTTTTTAGAGAAACAGGACTACCCATGACTGTGAGGCTACAGAACAAAGTCTAGAAAAAATTGTGATGTCAACATATTTGTACACACCTATTTGTATACACAGACTAATTCCAGAAAAGCTATCAATACAGCTTTAAAATATTTTCCATCATCTCTTCTGCATCAAGTTGGTCTCAAAATAATTTCTTTTAAACTTAGCCTTTCATACACGCAGCCCCAAACCAAAATATTTCCTCTCAGAATGCCTGAGATTTAATTCAGGTGGTTTAAAGAGCTCTGAGACTTTTAGAATGTATTTTCCATTTTCATACTCTAAAGGCATCATTTTATTGCCACCGTTGCTATTAGAAAAGCTACTGCTTAAAACTTCAGTTTGTGTAACCGCCAGGTAAGGTATTCTGGTGTAAAGCTGAGAAATAGAGCCAGAAAAATCAAAGTACCCCCAATGCTGAACATGTGCAATGAATTTGGGTGAGACCATCAGCACTGTCACTTATATACATCACTCTTTCAAGTATTTACAGCACACCTTACTTCTAAAATCTGAAAAAAACCCCAAAAGCCTCCATTCCTGTTTTAAAGTACAACAGTGCTGGGCACATCCCCTTAGTGGAGAAAAAATCCTGTAAACCAAACACACCTATGAATAGGAAAAATAATTTCTGGTTCCTCAACAGAAACAGAACCAAGGTGTTCATCTTTTCCAGAGTGAGGACAATTCCTTTTCTGTTGGGCCAGGCTGAACCACTTTACCAGACAGACTCAAGTAAGTGCAGAAATCACTGAGACTGCCCTCAATCCTCTCCGGCTCTCATTAAAGTAGAAAATCAGTTGGTTTATGATGGAAGACAAGGGTTAGACTCTGAGAAACCCTTTTTATGACTGGCAAGCAACTTGGCCAAATTCAGATATAGTGGCTACTGAGTGCAAAAATCAAAATCAACAGCATTTAAGAAAACACATTTGTGGGTATAATTTCTAAGCATCCTGCACTGCAATAAGTGCACTAACTATAGAATTACTAACCATGATGAATTCTGAAGTTGGGAAAGATAAAGGAAAGAAGTCAAGGATAAAAGAAAACTGAAATGAAAGGCTAGTAACTAGTGGAATTCTGCACTGAAGGTCTGTCCAAGCTGAACATGTACACCCTGGTGCAGGCTGGGACTCTGCTCTACTCAGAGTCAGGAGGCAGCAGGAAAAGAAGTTCTTGATATGCTGAATTTCAGCATATGTATGTAACAGAACACAGACTGCACCTAGTGAAGCTTGCTTTCAAGCATGGCTAAAACTGAAAGCAACATCCAAAGAGAAAGTAGCAGAACCAATTTCAGGAAGACCCATGACTAAATTTTCTTGAAAAACATGACATTCTTATTTAGGATAAAAAAAATATAATTAGAACAATTTATACTAATTCAGCAACTATTATTTAAAAACTGCTATGAGGAGATCAAAAGGAGTACCAATAATGAGAAGCTGATAGAACATTTGACTCAAGGTATTTTAAGGCATCACTGCAGCATTACTGCAAAGCTGCTGTCACACGGGCCCAGGGAAAGGGGACAAGCTGGGGAGAAGAGAAGCCAGCAAGGGCAGACAGGAAGAACAGGCAGAGGCTGTGTGAGGGAACAGATGAATGGCATCCCCTGAGCAGGTAACAGCACCAGCACTGCTACACTGCAAAGCAGCACAGGCTGCTCAGAGAACGAAGAGAGCACTTCAAACACAGGATGATGCACCCCTACAGCTTCCTCAACAGCAACAGAAGCAAAGTTCATTTCTGTGGTCATGAAGCTGAGAGAAACTGGAGGGCAGCCAGGTGCCTGGAAAAGATCGATGTGCATTCCAGGGCCTGAGAAAGAGTACTGAAAGAAACATATAACTACAAATCAATCTCATTGATACTGCATGAAAGCAAGGTTGTTATTCTGAAAAGGATTCAAAGATTAAAAAGAAAAACTCAGAATATCAGTGAGAATTGATATGACATACACTTGGACAAGGCACAGGGGACAAACCTCAAGAGCTCAATCAGTCATGTTCAAGTATTTCAGTAATCATCTCTTGTTTGTTGACTTCACTAAAGCCTTTGACTCACGATTGGCTCTGGCTGACAATGCCTGAAATGGCTTTTCTATCACTCTTACACAAGCTGTGGTGTAGGAATTAATCCAAGTTGCTGTGCTAGTGAGAATAAGCTAGGAGTGGCTGTCCAACAGGAAAGGCACCCAGGAGAAGGGGAGAAGGGACATCCTGTCCCCTGTGCTGGGGGACACCCAGCTAAGAGCACCAGAAGATGTTAGAAGAGGCCTGAGACCTCACACACCCACAGTGTGCAGCAGCACCCCCAGGCAGCCTGAGGGGCCGTGGAGCACAGCAGTGGAACATGCACTGCCTGGGCACCTTCCAGAGGAGCTCTGGGGGGACACAGCAGGACAGCTGACCCAAGGGACAGCCACACCTGTCCGTATTTCCTTCACTGCAAGGGGCACTTCAAGGATGTTTTGAATTCATTGCATCCAGCCCTACCAGAATTGCAGGAGGCGCTTAGAGCAAGCCCAGTCCCAAGTGCACTGTTAATGGCTATGGACAGCCTTCTGCTGGAGTGCTGATTTTGCTGGGCTTTAGGATCCTTAGCATGCTTTCCATTTACTTCCACTGGACAATAAGTTCTAAGCTCATTGCCATCAGGCTGTGGCACAGCTCCAATGAAGCCAAATTAAACAGGCTGTTTTATGCTCCATGCTTACACTGGAACATAAGAGGACATCACACACAGCACAAATCCCAAGCGAAGCTATAAAGTAATTAAAAACGTGCTGCCACAATCACAGGTCTCAAGGTGACAACAGAAAAAAACAATGTTAGTTGCTTCTTAATGATCTATTAATACAGCCCTTTATTTTGTTAGGTCTGCATTCAGAAATGTATTTAAGCAATTACTAGATTCAAGTTGCTTAATAGCCTCGTTACATTCTGTTGGCCTCCTCTCTTACAGGCACTGAAACCTGCTCCAGATTTGGGGCTGGGGGCAAGCAGAGGGGAAGAAGGCAGCAGGAGAAGGTTATCAAACTGCAACAGCTGAAAAATGCTTTTAGCATGTGTTGAGTGCAAGACCCTCAGCAAAGTGAGAAAGGCACGGATGCAGAGTGCAGCTCTGGTGCATCCCGAGTACATCCCGGGAAGCCCAGCTGTATCAAAGACAAAACACACACAGGCATCTCAGCACTGCAAAAATCACCTCCTTTCTCCCTCAACCACCAACGGCTGCAATCTGCCAGCTACTGCAGATCAAAGTCTCATTCCTTAAGTATCCTGCAGCAACAGTCTGAGAAGCTGATCTGATAAGAAAGCAAATAAAAAGAGCATCTTCAACCCCTACAATTAAAATGAGCAAATTTTACAAGGCAAGTGTGAGACAAAAGAGCAAACATTAAGAGAATGAAAAACTTTTATAAATAAAAAGCAACAAAACTGAATAAAGAGACTGTAATTAAAAGATTTAATTACATTTTTACAATGACTGAGGGGATAAATGTGTGATAGTAACACACTGCATGAGTTGTTGGTATTTTTTCCTATTCTCCTAAAATAAATTTGCCTTCTTCTTGCTTACTGGAACACCCCTACTTCTGAGAATGCAAAAACATTACAGATTATTTTGCAGGAAATGCTTCATCTGGTCCTGCACTGGTAATTCAGTGCAGCAGCCTCTGAACCTGGGCAGCTGGGTGACCTTCCTGCCCTGGAAATAAAGGGTTTGAGCCTGTCCCAAAATGGCTCTGTCCTACAGAGATGGGAAGGGAAAGCACCACCCAGCACTGGGATTCTAAAATTTCTCCAAACTCAAATGGCACAAGGTTTAGGGATACAGTAAACTGAAGAGGTTTTTTTACTTCCATTGAGTGAGAGTTCAAGAAATTATCTGAGGACAGGAGAAAAAGAAGAGGCAAAGATGATGCCTTGTTAAGACACCCTTCAGCATCCCCTGCCTACAATGCTTGGGGAGAATAAGCTACAGGGGATGGAAAGCATCTCTGCTTTCTCGTTCGTAGGAGTAATTGTACAACAGAAACAGAACACGTTTTTGTTTGTTCTGGATATTAAGAAACCTTGTCCCTATAGGCTTTTTTGGAGTATTTAACCGGGAAATCTACTATTTTTAATCAGAACAGTTTAGGTTAAAGTACTGAGTGCATTGTGTAACATTTAGGTACAAGATGCTGAACACAGAATGTGTAACTGTGTAGTTGCCCTGGGAACCAAGATCTGCCCAGGAGTGCTGTGTGCCCTGTTTAACCTCCAGGTCCTGTGGCTGTCACACCTGAGCTGGGCCTGGGAAGGATTTCAAATATGCACAGACCACCAAAGCCTCCCAGCTCCTGAAGCCACAAACCAAACTCAGAGCTGGTGGATACCAGAGCACCCATGAGTGATTGCTGCTCTCATAAATTGATTATTTTACTCTCTTTAAAAAGGGGCCCAGGGAACAGAAGTAAAGCGACCAAAGCAATGCCTAAGAAAAACTACGAATTTCAAAGCTTATTCTTGTGAAGAATGTTCAGGTCCTGGATGCAGCTTGACCTCTGCAGAAAAGCCTTAATATAGTCCTGCAATTCAGAGCAATTTTTCAAGTACAAAACTGTACAGATTTCTAATTTCCACTTGAATATGTAAAAATACTGTGAGTTCTGTCAAGATATTCCAAGTTCCTACAGTTCACCAGCAATTCAGTGTGTATTTTAACAGGTCAGTTGAGTGGGTAGGGCTGCAAGATGCCAAGAAATCACGGTTAGAAAATAAGCAAGATCACAACATGTCTGTTTTAAAAAAACATCATAGTGAGCTCCCTGCTTTTTTGGACTGGTATTTCAAGCCCTGGGGCCCCTAAGCGAATTGCTTTGTGATAAATCTTACATAAACTGGGCTCCAGAAGTGACTCTAACTCCTCTGATAGTACAAGCTGCAAAAATGAAAACTTCACCATCGGAAAAGCAGTACTCTATCAGAGGAAGGTCATGAGAGCCAACACCCTGCCTCCAAGAGTGGCAATAAGCACTCCTAAGGTAAAACTCTTCTAACTGACAACTATTTTTGGCCTAGGGTCGTCATGACTTGACTGGCATTTTGATAAATTTAGCAGCCCTTCACAGGCACCTCTTCCACTAACTCGTCTCTTGGACTACCCAGACTGCAGCACCCACAGTTGCTGCGATGGGGTTCCAGAGCTCACTGCCTGCTGCCCAGGAGAGCCTGGCCACCTCTCTGTGCTGCAGTCCCTCCTCCTGCTGGGACAGGAGCACCACGAGCTGGTTGCTGTTTGCTCCCTGCAGCACCAAAGCCGCAGCGAGCTCTCCCCTCTGGGGCTCAGAGCCCCAGGCAGGAAGAGGCTCTGGAACTCCAGGGGAAGGAGCCATCCCGGCAGGGTCAGGACTCACAGCACCCCTGCCACGGGCTCCAAGCCCAGCACGGGAACTGCTGCCACAGCCCCTGGGAGCCACCCTTCCTTCAGCACAGCCCTGATTACTCCATGCACTATAGAGTCACTTCTGACCCAGCATTCTCTTGATTTTGGCTTTCACATTGCTTTCTGACAGACAAAACACCAATAAACCTGGGCTGCTCATCACAGAAGTCAACCATTTTTCTAATTATGAGCCAGCTGTTAATCATTTATTTGATCAAACTGTATATCTGCACTCCTTTGTGTATTTGGGAGCTTTGATTTAACGAGACATTTAGACCAAACAGAGTATGCAAGTCCTTCAGTGTTTTATCATTTACTGAAAACTCTGAAGCCCCTCCATTCAAAATACCAAAATGCACTGAATTTTTGGTGCAGTTCTGTAACACAAATGAGACAGGAGCACACTAGCCAGTTGCTCAAGTTGATGAGAAAACTGCTTTTTAGGCTGTTTGAGGCACAGCTCTCATGGTGTCAGCCACTGTAAAAGCACCACAGACACTGAGCTGATGAGGTGGGAAAAGGCTTCCTGTAAGGGCAGCTTCCTGCATTGCCTCATGGCAGTTATGCCCATGCACTAAGTGGGTTTTTACCAATACACATCAGTCAATGATACTGTTCCTAGCCAAGTTTAAATAACTGGTTTGATTACAGTAAATTCTCCAATTTTGCAGGGTAACGCATCCCATAACTGAAAACAGAAATTAAAAAACTAATTCAATAAAGATTTGCATTATAATTCTACTTGAAATGCTCTCCTGTAAAATTCCCCAGTAAATAACTGATGAGTTCAGAGCAAGCTGATGTGAAAATAAGTTTCACATGCCCACTAGTGGCATTGCAAATACACATATAAGCTATTTCTTCTTACTCACATATACCATTCAAACAGTTACAAATCACTTAACTACTTACTCAGAAAAAATAAGCCCTACCCACCCACAGCACCTGCAAGCCGAATACATTTCATTATACAAGAGTGTAATTTTTATTAGTGTTAATGGGGAGCAAGAAAAATAAATCTTGAAGTGGGCTGAGTACCCACAGAAAAAACCTGCACCCCTGCAGTGCCTGGCGCTTCCTCAAGTTCACACCATGATTAACAGCCAGCCTTACACTTTTCAAGAGGAAAATTCATTGTCTTCCACTTGTAATTCCAGTGCTTTGTTTGCTGTGAAGCAATAAAATACCACAATAAGGTGAACTCAGCAGACACAATTATTGTTATCTACAATCAAGAGAGAAGTACTGGGGACTGCAAACGAACACTCCATGAACGATTCACTCCAGCACTGCCTGCTTTTCTCAGCTCACCACTGCAACTCAACCTTCTGGTGACTTTTTGGTAGGAACCGTAGTCACAGGCCAGAATCTAAAGGCGTCCTTGATCTCAGGACCCACAAGGAAGTCCTAGATTTCTATAGGCCAAAAATAACAGAAAGAACACTGAAAACACTCTGCAGCACCGTGAGTGGAAATAAAAACTGCTGTGTGGCTAAAGCTACAAAATAAACCAAATACACCATGAATTTCAAGCTTTCAAAGCTCAGCTTTAGACCAGCAGATTTTAGGAATACATAAGAAAATAGACAAGAGCAGAAAGACTGGGAATAAAACTGAAATGACAGCGGTAAGTACAGTAAAGGCTGTTTTAACACACCAGGTATTTTCTCTGTTAGATGTAATTTAGAAGGCACTAATAGAATCCTTCTGATTCTGGCCTGCAATTTTGTATTAATTAAGGGGGGAGGAGGATTTAATTAGTAATTTGGTAGAAGTGTGACAGGTGGTACTTATCCACCAGCTGAATACTTGTCCCTGTTAGGGAGAAAGCTGCTTTTACTGTCTCTCATCAAGAGCCTGGCCAGGGAAGGGAGTCAACACTCCAGCTAAATACTCTCTGGCAGTCCTGCCAAGTACCAAAAACTGGGAAATGGCACGCTGGGACAGCTGCTAGCCTGCTATTATTTCATATCAATATGCTTGACCCTAACTATTGAAGTAGCTGAAGACATCTTATATTACACTGAAGAATAAAATGTATCTGAAAATCCAGCATGTTCTAGAAATGATCGGTATTTTAGAAATTCTTGCCTGAAACAGAACTTTCTCAACACTGTTCTGGAAAGCTGGATGGATACCATGTCTATGGAGGCATGCTGCTTATGAAACAAATCTTTCTTTCAAAAAACCCAAACAAACCATAAACCAATAATCTTTTACTCTACAATAAAAGACACCACATGCATTATTCACAAGTTACAAAATGATGATGTCCTGTTGTCTCTGACATTTACACAAACCAGTAAATCCTTTAATATCTCTTAGAGTGATGAGAAAGAGGCTTCTCCAAAATAAAATTATGCAACACTTTATCTGTTGCAAGAAGCCCTGATTTAATCCTGTAATACCAATTAGGCGATGAAAACAGTTTGTATAAAATATTAATTTACTGATTCTAAGCTGTTCAGACTTTTAAATCCATTCCCCCCTCCCTTTTTTACCCCTATCCTAGTTATTCCCAGGCCAAGACATTTTCTTGACTCCAATGCTTCAATTCTCAGCTGTCATTTTCAAGTATTATTTTTATTGAGAAAAATAGGAAAGCATTTCCATGCTGGCTGTTTCTTCTCATGACTCTTCCTGAAGCAGCCTCTCTCCTCACCAATCACCCTTGGTTCCAATGTAGGAAAATATTACTTCTCCTAGTTTTTTCCTTTTCTCTTTCTCAGTGCCAGCATTATTAATTACGAGCCTTGAAATGTTAGCAGTGGTTGTATGCCACAAGGCCACGTAAACTGTGATAGATCTGTGTCTCCAAAAGCATCTGCTTTACCCCACCTGGCTGATAGACCTCAACACTGAGAGTAATAAGGAGCTATTGTGGAGCATGCACTTATTTTTAAAGTGCAAGAGGCACTTTTATTGAGGTAACCTGTACGAAAATTACTTTGACCTGTAATGTGGCCATAATTAAGATAATTTCAGTTAGCTCTACATTAACTGTCTGTTTTAGAAACATAAAAATTTGAAACTACTTATTCTTAGAACATTGAGAAGACAAAGAAAATTCTAAGTTTGAAAATCTATAGGAGGTGAGAATATAAATACACAGAGCAGCAGCTTTTACAGCAGAAATAGCTGCTTCAAAGTCAAGGCACGCTTCTGATTGCAGCATTACTCCAACCCAACTCTGACACATTTTGCAAAGGCTGATCACTAATGCAGGAATCTGCTTTCAATTTTAGCCATTCCTCTCTATTCAAATCTCAAACCAGTCCCCACCTGTCTCCAGGAGGATGTGGCTTTCAGGGAGCCAGCCAGGGCAGTTTAAGGGGACATTTCCTGCACTAAGGTCAGAAGCCCTGCAGCACAAAGGCTTTCAGGAGGCATAGAGGATGAACAGCCCAACCAGAGAGGGCAGGACAGCAGCACACACATAACCATGGCCATGCACAGTCTGTTCACATCCCAGTGTCCTGAGCAGACACACCACATCCCCAAATCCCTGCAGTGCAGCACAAGGAGGCATTTGCAGATCCTGACTGCCATGAGCTGCCCCCAGGAGATGGCAGGGCTCACTGTCACCCCCAGCAGGTACCAACAGCTACTAAAGCTCCAAATTTGTGCCAGTCTGGCCAGAGGTGCAATGAGGCATGCTGTGTACCTGCCACAGCAGCAGCAATCCTCACTGAAAATAGTTACAGTAACAAACACTTTCTGCTACTATGGGTTCATTTTGATCTTGGATAATCCTACATCTGTAAAGAAGCACTAGAAACTTCCAACACATCTTCATCAAAACTGAAGAAAGTGTTGTGCCACTTCCTGTCCCTGTGCCCATCTGTTTGCACAATTTGATTTCTGGTTATCTTACCTTGTTTTCCCAAGGCCTGCAGCTGCTTTCCCAGGTCCCACTCAGAACAGCTTCTTTGCAACAGGGGTTGTTCCTTCCTCTCTTTTCCTGTGGTGATTGCCACAGGCAGCACTTTGAAGCAGTGTTCTCAGAGCTCTCCTCCTGCTCTGCACCAGCCTTTCAAAGGCAGCACCTAAACCAAAGCTTTCCCTGGCCCTCCTGCTGCTCTCTGTGGCCCTGCTGCTCAGTCCCTCCCTTGTTCCCTGGGACACTGCCTCTGTGGCTGGGCTGGGCTGGGTACCTTCCTCAGGTGCATCTCCTTGCCTCTCTAGCCCAGGTGAGGGGACAATGAGGCCACACCAGGCGGCCTGTCCTCCTCAGGTGTTTCACATTAGCTGCTCCCATCCCATGGTGGCATCTCAGCAGCTTTTGCAATATGCAGGCAAACACCTGATACCTCAGACAACGCTGTGTGGCCATTGGCCTTCAAAAAATCCGTGCTACATTAAATAGTGCTGGCACCTTGTTGTTTTGTTTCAACATTCATTTCTCACATTGAGGAACTCAGTCTGAACCGAGAAGCACATTGTGTCTGTAGATGAAGTGGGCAAGCAGCAGGTGTGGCAAGGGCAGCTTCCCTTCTCTCAGAGCCCAGGGAGAGCCGAGGCACAGTCAGGTTCTGAGGTAAACCACAGCAGCTTCAGTAAACCAGCCTGGATTTACAGGCACAGGACATGACTCACTGGATTCCCTGGTCAGAATTTGTTTATTGATGGTTCTCTGAGGGACACACTTTTACATATGATGAGCTCTTGTATTGTCATGGAATACTGAGAAAATTCAATCCAGTAACTTTTCCTAGAAAAAGAGAAAGAAAAATACATCAGCTAGGATCTGAAGAACTCTCCATGATGTGCTCTTACTCTGAGCTGTTTGGGTTTTTTTACAGCCTATACTATCATATGGCACAGTCCTCACTGAGGAGAGCACTGCAAAATTCTGGCTGTAGCAGTTTGCAAAGCACCACAACATGGTTTAACCAACTATTGCACATAAGTAATAATGATCTCAATTTCCCAGCTATTGATATGAGGTGTGCTGAGTAAAACAGCCTGGTTTCCACTGTTGCTCCTAGCAACTGAGTAACAGCCCCACACTATGAATAAGAAGTTGCACTGCACTGACCGAGCTCTACAGTAGTCAGTCCCCAGCCACACTTCCCAACAGTTTATAACCATTCCCTCCTTGGCTACTGAAATGCCCCTGGGGATCCTGTAGTGAGGAAGGAACTCAGGGGACTGAAGGGAACTGCTTGAGACAGCTGTCTTCATAACCAAGAACTACAGCTTCTTACTAATTCCTGTCCTGCACAAGCATTTCTAACCTTTGAAATCTCATCTGCTTGTATTCCTGGTATTTCTCTCCAGCTGCTACACTCAGCACTATTTCTGCCAAACTTACACAGGTCAGGTTTTTACACTGTTACCAACCTTAAGTATTATCCAGACAAATCTCTAATATACCAGATGCTTATGATCTCTCTGCTTCCAGTTCCCCTAGCTCTGCACACTTGTACAGAGCAGTTTAGATGTGAAATATTTTGTGTTGTATCTTGATGGAAGACCACCACCAATACTAGACTGAACTGGAATGTTACATGACCTCCCCTAGAGCAGGCTGCTCCTGAAGGATGCACCCCATGGAAGAATGAATCCCCTTGTGCCAATGGGGGGAAGCAGGAAGAGAATTCAGAAGCGAAGTTGAGCCTGGGAAGAAGGGTGGGGTGAACGAAGGATGTTTTAAGACTTCATTTTACTTCTCATTGCTACTCTGATTTAAACTAATTGCCCCAAGCTGAATCTGTTTTGCACAGGAGGGTGGCTGCTGAGTGATTTCAGGACCCCCTGATTGCATTTTCTTCTCCGGTGCAGCTGAGGAGGGCAGTGACAGAGGAGTTCTGGGGGGCACCTGGTGTCCAGCCTGGGTCAACCCCTCACAACTGGATACACTGAGTTTCTGCATCCTGGATGAAGAAGAGGTAAATGTATTGCTGCAAAACCTTCAATAATACAGAAAGCTTGCCGAAGTCAAACCCTTATTTATGTAATCCTTCCCTTTAATTCTGATTGAAGAAAAAAAGGAAGATCTATTTAAGGCCACCAGCTAGATGATGTAACATCCTTCCATTCCATAGAAGTCATTAAAGAGAGATTAACATCAGAAAAATTAAGAAGTTACTGTTTTATATGGCCAGAAAATAATTTTCAATTGGTTTAGAATCAAAGACTATTAAGCTTACTGATAACATACTGCAAACAAGGAGCAAGAAATACATCCTACTTATCAAATTAATTACCAATATAGCCTTCAATATGGAGCCTTGACAGTGATTTACCAAATCTTCCCAATCAAACTGTAGTTGTGTGTTGGTAATTAACACTGGAGGCAAACTCCATTTGTGCACGTGCCTTATCTGTTCATTTTCCAGTGCCACTTCTCTCCCAGAGTGTGTCAGGTGTTCGAGTTTCAGCTGAACTCCTCTCTGTGTGGAGTGACAGTCCCCAGCCTGAGGAGCCTGCAGGACTCCCCACCTTTGTTCCCTGAGGAAGCACACAGCTTTCCCATCTTCCTGCTGGCCTCGGCCATGGGCAGAGCTAAAACAAACCAAACCACAAACCCTTACAATGGTAGAATCCTGGAATCCCTTGCATTTTGTGCTCCAAGCATCCTGTGCTCTTCCCAGCCTGGAGAAGGCATGTGCAGGAGGCACAGTGCAATCCACGAGCTACTGACTGTCTGTGCAACATGCCACATGCAGGGATTCCTCACAGGACAAACAAACAACTCAAACTGCATGCAACCCAGCTGCAGGAGCTATTCTGGGGTGAAAAGCATCTTCAGCATATGGCCACTAAAATTCTTCCAGGATGGGCTCGATTTAAAGGATCAGAACAGTAATTATCACCAGGATTCAAGTTAAACAGCAGCAAAATATGTGACAATTCTTACTGAGAAATGTAGCTGACACTACAGCTGATGAAGAATGTAGTTTTAGTAAAAGCAGTGAATTCAGGCAGAACTGCACACTGAGCATTAGCACAGCACTGTCTGTACTCCCAAACCCCACAGCTGCTGGAATATTCAGTCACCAAACTGGAAGGCAGTGAGCAAGGCTGAGCTGACCAGGAGAGCACTGGCACCTCTGTAAGCAAGAGCCAGCAGAACAGAACAAAGCTGTGCTGGCACACAGAGCAAGGCTGCCTGAGCACAGCACACCAGGCACCTGACACAGACATCAGGCCTGTTTATCACACTGCCTCCTCAGTCCACTTGCATTTCAACAGCCCTCCTTGCAATCTGATTTTTCTCCATTTAGAGATGCACCTGCAGCAAAATGAGAAGCACTAAAAATTAGTTTTTAAGAGCGTATTTTAACTGTTTATTATTTCCCTTTGAATTTTGATTTGAACAGGTAAATTGCAGACTTCTCTAAGTGAAAACTAATCCAAAAGAACTTTTTATGAAACCTATAATAAGAAATCCTTAATGATTGCTCTTATCAGCCAGCTAACTCCTACTGCTATGTTTTAAATCAGTCAGAAAAGGAACAGAATACATTTGGAGAGTTAAGTTTTGCAGTTCTTTTTTTACACCTCCAAGGTTCTGCATATAAAACAAGTATTTCTAGATGCTGATGTAAGGTAGAAGAGATACTAAACTCCACACAGTGGAACTATAGAATAAATAGCTTTGTATAAAAAATATGAGAGATATTTAGATGGGGAAAGTAGAAAGGGGAAGAAGTGTCAGCTAAATACAACGGGAATGTATCTGTTTTTATAGCAGTATCAGCTGCGAGGAGTGACTCAGAGATGCAGGTGCCCTGGATCAGTCCTGATGGGTTGCTGAACTTGCATCAGCTCTCCTGAGCTCCACAGGATTTCCAGCTGCCCACCTGGCCCTTCAGCCCAGCTCAGCTACAGTCCCTAAATTCCATCCATGCATAAAACACTACAAAAAAGTGTCATGAGCTTGTCTTTAGCACAGAGCTTTGCTCTGTGAGGTGACCACAGCAAGCTGTGCACAGCCTGGGCTGACACGGTGCCGTGAGGCTGCAGGAGAGGAGAAAGGTCAGTAAAAAATGGAAACTGCAAAGCTGGAAGCAGCTGATGTGCTTGTGGGGGGACACTCTGACAGGGCCACAAAGAACAGCTCTGGATCTGCCTCCAAACTCTGTTCACCACCCCCAAGTCTGGCTCTGTACTGACAGACTTGCAAGTGTTACCCTGTGTCATGCATACACAGTTGCATGTACTCATTATTTTATTGCTGCCTCTTTGCTACAATACTTCACAAGAAAATTGTTTTCTTAACTCAGAATTGTAATAAATTTTGTAATTTACTGCTACAGTGAACACGCAGGGAGCATTAATGTAATTCTGAATTTTAGAAGCAAAGTGTTTTACTTGAAGTACCAGCTTCCTGAACAAAACAGAAAATCACTTTTGTTGAGGCCATTTTCTTCAACAATTCACCTGGAGCCTCCTTTCTGTATTTTTACATAATTGTAGGTTATTTCCTTAAAATTATTAATCCTATTTCATGTAATGGTGTATAAACCCCCCCCCCCCCATATTTCTCATGACACCTCATTAAATGCTCATTTCTTACTGAACTCCTGTATGTAATATACCAAACATTTTTCTCTTTCGGATAGAAGTCAGAAAATGTTTCAGTGGAACAAATCAGACAGTTTCTGAGCAAAGTCCTCCCTAATGAACTTAGTGGGTCAGCTTAACACTGCTCGAGTACACAATAATAATAAAATTATTTTTTCACTAAAAACCACACAACTCTAAGTATATATTAGACTTCTAAAAATTATTTGAGAGGTTTGGTAGTCTAAATTCCCATTGACTTTTTAATAGGGTTCAACATTATTAAATCTGAAGATGTGCTGAGAAAGTATCTACTATAAACTACACCTTTTTACTAGTTCTGGGAAAATAGTTTATTCATATTTTAGTATGTTGTTGTTTAAAATGTTCTTTTTTTCCCAAGTGATAACAAGAATTTTATGGCAAACAGAGGTATTGTACAATGCACTTAATGAACACAGAATAAAAGAATGGCCCTGATCTAAAGCTTGTAGTGATAAAGTCAATTTTACACATGGGAGACTGAGGTCTAGGTTCTGGTCTATGGCCTTAGCAGCAAATGTTGTTAACATATTCCCAATTCTTACTGGAACTGTTAGAAACTGAAAGGACTCATTTCATCCATATGGTGAAACTCCCATCTAGCAAAAAGCTATTGAATAGATTTATTAATCAGTATTAATTTGCCTAACACATTCAGAAATTATCTTCGCAAACAGATTCTTTACAACCACTTGTGAAGTGAAATGCTATTCTGTTCCTCACTGAACAGCTTAGATAACAAGAGCAGTGGGAATTTTGATAGACACATTTCGTAGTTCACAGTCAGATCCTGCTCAGGCTACTTGTGAGAATTCACACGAGAGCGAACGATTCCCCAGGCACACGTGAACAGTAACCCCAGAATCATTTCAAAGCACTCCACAATAATTAGTTTAAAATTCCCAATGAATATTCAGAGCAATGCACTGGGTGATTTGCTCAGTGCTTTGCTCCCCAGGACTGTGCACAGGAGAACTCAGTGCTATCTCTGTGCTGGCAGCAGAGTCAGTGCTTTTCTCTACGGGCCCAGGGGAGCTGGGCAGGCCATGCTGTTTCCATCCTTCACAGCCCTGCAGCTGGCACCTGGAGGGACTTCTCACTTGTGTTTGCTGCAAAGTTACCTGAAGAGCCTGGGGAGGCTGGCAGTGACACCCGTCCTACAGCCTGAGAAGGGAAAGTTGCTGCATTCTTCAGCACAATACCTCCCAGAGAGGCACCATTCCAAAGTCTGGGATCAAAAAATTCAAAACATTTCCTAGCCTTCATTCTTTTAACTGGGGAGAAGTTTCTGAAAAACTCATTTGCATCAAAGTGTATAGGAGATCCATTTTATAGCACCTGGATAAAATTATGCTAGGATTTCAAGAACCTGTGATGGTTGCTTAGAAAGGGGATGAGGAAGGAGGAATAGATTGAATATTCTCAAGAATTAGAAAGTATAGCCATAGACTAGGATATTAAAAGCCTGTCTTGCAGAATTTATAGACTGCCAATAGGACCTAAATCTGTCAGTCTATCCTTGAAAAGACATCTGACTGAAATGAGGGGTGGTGGATGTGTGTGTAGGATGAACAGCTTTCAGCTCTCTGGCAGCTCTGTCTCACTGCTGAGGTATTTGATGCTCTGGACTGATGACAGCAGACCATTATTTACCCAGTGACAATTTCTGGAGCGCACACTAAGAAGGTGCTAGGACAGAGAAACAGAATCATCTGCAAGAAAGCAGAACTGTAGGGAGGCTTTCCCCTGGAAATCTCCCGGAACATTGCTAATGGTCTGAGCAGAGGCAGAGAATGCCCTGCACAGCACAGTGCTTCAAGCACTTGGAAGGAAATGGGGCTCCACCAAGGGGGCACTGCCCCCCTGAAATGGGGACAGACATTTGGAGGCAGAGGCACCCTCTGGAAGCAGGAGCTTTGCATCTGGCTGGGATTTCAGACCCATCCTTACTTTGATGAGCAGCCCTAAATGTTAATGTTGAATTGTCTGCTGCTGGAGACCTTTCTTATTCCTGCTGGAATTAGGTTTGAAGGTGTCTTTAGTAGTTAGAAACACTGGTGGCCAGCAGGAACGTTAGCCATGAATGGGGAGTAGCAGGAGACAGGAAGGATTTCCCCAGCAGGTGAGAATGGAAGCTCCATGCTGCTCACGCTGCTCTGCTTCTTTCTGTAACAAAAGCTGACACTACTAAATAAGTCAGGATAGCTGAGGAAAAACTCTGTATGCCCTCAGAGGCAATAATTCCTATGAAAACGTTAACAGAAGGAGCTTCAAGATGCCATGTTTAATCAGAACATGCAAGCAGGCACAGGGTGGTAATACACAGCCATTAAAAATGAACATTTTTCAGAGGACATCCTCTGAGGTTGCTAGTCTTTCTGGTAATTACAGGAAGAATGTTCTGACAACAGCCTCCTGCAGTCAAGGCAGCACACGCTGTCAGTGCTAAACACCACAGTCTGAAAGAGAGCCCTTTTAACAAAGAGCAGCTGGGGATTTATGAGGAGAAAAGAGATGGAGGATAAGATGAGAATGGCTTGAGATCACCAGCAAATACAAATTTGTCTTTGCACTGATTTGGAACCTGCACAATAGAATGTGTTGTACTGCTGTTTGCAACAAGCACATCCAAGGACACTCACCATGGACTCGGTGACTGAAATTTCCTGCTGCATGTTTCATCTGACTCCAAGTGACCCCAGGGACATCCCAGACCTTGTGGGGCCATGCCCAGCACACAGAGCTGGGGGAGGAGAAGAAAGACATTCCAGGGACATTCAGGGTGATGCAGTTTTGCCTTCCCAAGTCACCTTTACATGTGATGGGGCCCTGCTCTCCTGGGGATGGATGAACACCTGCCAAGCCATGGGAAGTGGGGAATCAATTCCTTGTTCTGCTTTCCTTGTGTGCATTTCTTTATCTGTTGGAAGGACTTTATCAACACACAGGTTTTCTCCCTTCTGCCCTTCCAACTGTCCCCCTGGGGGCAGGTGAGTGAGTGGGTGGCTGTGTGGGGCTCAGCTGCCTGCTGGATTTTGCCCATAACATTCAGAAAGCTTCCACCTTTGAGCTGTAAACCTCCTGTCCAAGGAGTTTCACAGTACCTTTTGGCCTCAATGCATTTGGGCATCTTTCCTGACTGAACGGAAACCTGCATTCTGGTGCTATCAGTAGTTCAATATTTAGATGTGAAAAGCTGCAAATGGCTCAGGAGCTCACAAACACACTCCTTGTCACCGCTCATGTCACACACAGGCTGTACTGCAGAGGTCTCACCAATTCCTGTGACAATGACCCAGTTTTAAGTAACAATCAGTATGTCACAGTGACTTTGGAGATGCCCTGTGTAGCACTGGTAACTTCTCAGAGTGACATCTCTGCAGCACCTAACTTGTGCAAACAGGCTTCCAGCAGACAGACTTCGGATTTTGATATGCAACAAGTGACAATTCACAGTTCCAAAGCAAACCAGGTCTTCTATGAAGATTCCCAAGTATCTTGTGATACACACAAAATACAGAGCAAAGGCAGACGAAAGGCAGCCTAATGAAGTAAAACTGAACAAATCTCCTCCTTCCCCAAGACACCACGGGTGCATGTGTCCAGATATAGCTTCAACCTCACAATAATAAATGAAGTACTGACAAAAAGTGTCAACATCACCAATTACAGAAAGCACAGGAAGGGCATAAGCCTCAAATCCTGAGCTAGATGGTGTCCCAACCATGGTTATCTTTGGGTTCAACATACTGGCTTTCCTTCTTCCTCTTTCACTTCAGGTACTTCAGGAGACATTATATATACCCAGGCTAAGGTCACTGCAGAAGCACCTGAAAGGGAAATTCAAATGGTAACTGCTCAGCAGTACCAATGGGTGACCAAAGAAATTCCCTGGCATGGTGTCCTGGTTTAGGGCAAATATTTAGGAGGAAACCTCTGGGGGGTCTCCTCTAGGAAGAGCCGATTCCAATCACCCCTCCCCCTACCGGTCCGGGAAGAATTTCCTTAGAGAAAAGTGGAAAAAACTATTTATTTAACAAATAGAATATTCACAAGTATAGGGAAAATTTGGATAATATGAAAACAATGAAACCTCCCCTTCCTCTGAAGAGATGGTAGATTCAGAGTCCGTCTGAGTCCCGTTCAGTTCTCCAGTGGGGGGACGATTGCCGGGCCCGGCTGTAGGAGTCAGCGAGGGTGGGGGGGGGGCCCCCCGGGGGTTCCCTGGTGTCCTGGGCCCACGCGATGCCAGCCAGTCCCAGGAGGAGGAAAAATGGAAAAAATACCCAGCAAAAGAAACAAAGTCTCTCCCTGCAAAAAGCCGGGAAAAATCCGAGGAAAAACCCTCCGCTGTGAGCTCCTCCAGCACCCCCACATCAGAGAGAGTAAAAAAAAAAAGAAAAGAGATAACGCTGTCTGCTGGAATGCAGCCTCTCCGCTCTCTCGGCCTTGGTTCGTAGTATCCTGCAGACAAACGGCGAGTGTTTTTTTTTTCTTCCACCTTCACTCTCACTGTCTTCCTTGGACCAACTTAAAGCTGCAGAACTTAATGTCCAGCATAAGCAAGAGGACGATTGGGGATACAAACAGGTCATATGGCCAACCCAGGACACATGGAAAGCAAAAAGGCCCAGCCTCAGCAGCGAGAGCTGGCTGCAGCCTGGAATGCCAGGGCAGGACTCCCTGTAACACAGGGAACTTCCCTTGCTGCTGAGAGAAGGAAAACCCACAGCATTTCTGCAGAAATCCGGGGAAGCCATGCCCAGGGGCCATTTGGGCAGCAGAGCTGGCCCTGGGGACAGAAGCCAGGCTGGGCTGAGGCTCCCTGAGTCAGTGCCCCTGCCCTGGGGATGGA
>JAHLSL010000047.1:440828-481964 GCA_025920805.1 Petroica traversi | reverse complement strand
TAATTCAGCAATGTCTGTACATGTCCCTGGCAGGGTGGCACTCTCTGTTCCTGACTGCACAGAGCAAGAGGCCATGGGGACTGGCTGCAGGAGGGCAGTGACACCCTGCTTTCTGAGCAGCCTGAGGTGGTGCCCTGTGGCCTTTGCATGACCAAAGCCCCCTTTAAAGAGCCTGCAGGAACCCAGAGCAGGAGCCAGCCCTGCCCAAGCACTTCACAGCCTGAGAGTGAAAAGTATGTGAAGCAAACAAAGTAGATGAAGCGAATTCTCCAGTGTCACATTCCAGATCTCTCCCAAACCCATGCATAAACAAGGCCCTTTCTGCTATTTTGTTGCCATTTCTGAGACTCCTATTCAGTGCTTCACTAAAGAAGGGTGGATTTGACTTCCCCTGAAGTCACTGGCAAGTTCACCAATACATGCCAGGTGTCTTCAGCATTGTCCTGTGTGAACTCCATGGTTACAGACCTTTCCCTGCTGAATCATCATTAAATGAAAAGATCAAAATACCCTCTTGTTATAAACTAAGCAAACTGATCCATTGTAAATGTGATTTTTTTTCCTTCCAACTCATGTATTTCCTGATCTCTTGTTATTTTTTTGGTGATTCAATATAAAACGATGTGAATTACAGTTCATTGGAAGAAGCTGCTCCATCCATAAATGACACAGCCAAGGCCTGAGGAAGGAGTCCCTCTGTCCATCACAGTCTCTTTACAGCTGAATTTCCAGAGGGCAAATCTCACTGTACAACATTAATTTTTCTTGTTTCACACCTCATCTAAACTGAACTGCAAAGGCCAGTGAAGTAAGATCCTCACAGCTTTGTTATAGAATAAAAGAAATTTAGAATATAGAATAAAACAAATTGTTCCATGAGTCTCTTGTCCCCCTGCTTTGGCAAACATATTGATGTCCCCTGTCCATTTTCCTTAGCTCAGCTCAAACCTGAAGAACTGGTTGGTCCCCAGGACAAAATCCACTTGCTCAGTTCCTGACAAGACATTTGCTGTGGACTGTGCTCTGGCACAAGTGCTGCTGTCTTTGTCAGCTGTTCAGGAACAATCTGTTGTCTCTGAGAGACTCCTTCATCCTCTTGTCTCTGATTCCAACAACCTGAAAAATCTTCCTTAATTTCCGTGGCCACAGCTGTTATCAGCAAGGGCAGTTACTTCTGATTTATCTGTCCTTTTTTTCTCAGCAGTCCTATCTAACATCAGCTGTTACCCCAGCAGCTTACATGTCTTTCAGAGGTTTGCAGAGAAAATAAAACCCTACCTATTTTTCATTACTTCAGAAGAACTAAGAACTTCCAAACTCTTTCCAAGGTAACTAAACTACCATCACCCTACAACAGCCTAAATGATGTTAAAGTACAATTGAATATGGTGCTGCATACAGACATAATTTTAACAGTAATTAAAAGTACAAGACTAGCTTTGTTTCTTTGGAACAGTTACCATCAGCACCCTGGCCAGTACTCCTGTGTCACCTGTATTAGGGGCTGCTAGTAAGAGTGCTCAGTGCAACCCTTGGCACTCATGCAGGACAAGGCGTGCTATGATCACACAGCTCCACAGAACAGCAGCCACTGCTTCCCACTGAGCAGTTGGTTATGTGGGCAAGAATTTTATGTGTCTAGTTCGTAACTCTGAAGCTCAAATTGCATATGGCTTTGCATTATTAGACCAAAAGGGAATAATATGAAAGTGCAATCCAGAATATGCAAGAGCAGAGCAAACGTACAATGTGAAACTAACAGCCATAGCTCGCAGCAAGTTAAAACCAGAAGCATCTGTCAAAAGCCATAGAAAGCAGGATTCACATGGCAACAGAGGAAATAAATCAACAGAATGCTAAAAAGGAAATTAAGCAAAGAAGCCTCTGAAAGATCTCTGCAAGAGACCATTTACAAAGCATGAGTCAGATGAAAGTTATTGGAAGTTGAAATAACTGTAAAAGAAGCAGAAACATCCAGCTTCTTCCTCCTTTGAATTCCAATTTATACAGCCTTCCATAACTGGCTTTATTTTAATTTAGTGGTAATGGAAAAGTTGATAATTAACCTAATGGGAGCACAAAAACTTTTGTCTTAAAAGGAGTTCTCCTCTCTTCCTTGTAGCATAATTAGTTTTTAGCTGACCACAAAAGGTCAGGTGAGCATGGCAGAAGCCCAGGGAAGCACTGGAAAAGCAGCTGCTGCAGGAGTACCCGTTCCAGGGTGCTCCTTAGGTGGAGGCTGGAAACCCAGTGGGGAGATGCACCAATAAACAGGTTACACAGAATAAAGCAGCAATTTTAATCATTCTCTGCTGAAGAGGAGCAGTGCTCTGCACGCAGGACAAAGACAGAAACAAAGGCTGTAAGGGACAATTTCTCTAATGCCATGAGGGAACGATCACAATTTTATCTCCAAAGCCAGTTCTGAAGAGAGAAAGATTTAATGGAGCGGGTTAGTGTAGCTTTGAAGCAGTGACACAGCACATTTTCCCCAACAATTCTGGTGATACTGCTTCAGCCAGAGAAGGTTCTTAAAGAAAACTCTTCTTAGTCCAAAGAAAGAGAAGCCCCCTTTCAGTTACATGCCCACATTTGCATTTTTGCAGCAGCACCATACTGCATGCTTATGTTCAATTAGGCACTCCCATGATCCTGCTTCTCTACCACTGCTCTTACTCAGCATTCCCATGTTTTATGGTTTTCATTGTTGGCTTTTACAGAGTGAGAAGCTCTTTGTATTCATCTTGATTACATTTTACTCTGCTAACATCTGCCTCTCTGGTAACTGCTGTACTTCCTACAGCCTTTTATGTCCAACTTCACAAATGTTACCAAGCCCTCCTAGACTTGCTTTTGTCAACAAATACAATTGCTGCTGTCTTCATCCCTTCCTCCTTCTGCTTTATTTCCTGCAGACAATTCCCTTGCTGAGTTTTTTAATGCCCACATTGCTTCAAAACCCTGGGAAAGCAATGTCACCCACTGCATTTTTATCTATTAAATTTCCTGTTTTCACTAATTTCGATGCGAGAACATTCAGATAAGCAGGGGTGCACAAAAGCACATTTCATCGAGTGAGCTCTGTCACAGTCCAAGTACACTCCAACACTGAGGCAGGTAAATGCTACACAGCATGTCCTGAAATGTATTTTTGTATCTATTTTATCAGTAATTTGAGGTCTCTTTTTTTCACCTCACCTTGAAAAACTGAGAGCTTATTTTCTGTTTATTTTACAAGCTGCCCACAGTTGTAGCTGCCCACATGGTCTTCATGTAAGCAATTAAAAAGAATAAAAAGCAAAAGTTACTACAAAGATTGTCACTTTAATCTGTGGGCTTCTGGAGGAAAGCTGCATCTTTATGGAGGAAAGTGAACTATCGGAATGAGGGAAAGAAAAGAACAACATTTTACTTTTACTCTATCACCCTTTGGTATCTAAAGGAATTATGACAGACAAGAGAAACAAAAGGTTTAGGAAAAGGAAGCTATCAAAGATTGAATTTAAGTTTGTATCTCCTGAATGAATTGTGTTTTCTCTTTCATCTAAGGGAAGTCCAGGGAGTGCCCAAGTGACAGCTGGAGCAGAGTCCATGGAAGTGCAGCCTGGCTGTGAGAGGCTCTGGGTGAAAACACCTCGACCCACAGCAATATTCTGTGAGCCACATCCTGCTGCCTGGGAAATTAATAAACATTGATCAGAAGGGCAGAGCTGTTCTTCACTCCTGATGCACACTGCCCATGAGAGTTCATTCCTGGTGCCCAGCAATGTCACACCCAACCAAACCCACCCAAAATATGGCCTACAATGTGCACATTCCTTATGTTCCCTTTCACTGCCTGACTAAGTGTATATTTAACACAGTTTGCACTATTTCCTTACAATGAATCATACCTGGTGATCTTTTCACAAGTCAATTCTTTCAAATGTTAGGAAAACTTTCGAAGTGCATATTTAAATCTCCCACTTCCAGAAGCCTTTCTTTTCTTTTCTGAGGTTCTTTAGCTTTCCAAAGACATAAATCTGACTAGGATACTGAATTCTATTTTAAAAGCAATTTAAAATTTAAAAATCTCAATGCCTTTTGTATCAAGCAGCTTTACACCTCCTAACAAGGGCTTTAACATTAGACATGCAGAGCCCAAGTGTAGATAGTCACATATGGCTCAAAAATACAATGCATACCACACGTTTTGAAAGCTGAGTTCAGGGAAAAACTGAAGAAAACAGAGCTCATTGGAAAAAACTGCTGAAATAGTTTTGTTCAGATTAGATGATATGCAATGTTGGGCTATTGTACAGCACTCACAGCATTTTAAGAATTGATAATCTTGTCATGCTGACAGTTCTGATGTCATGTAGCTAGATCAGAAGCTGTCTGCTTCCTTGCAGAAGGAGTCTCTTTGCTTCCACTTCCAGGCCCAAAGGAGGGTGGGCAGGCCCTGGCTCAGGTGCCCAGAGGAGCTGTGGCTGCCCTGGATCCCTGCAAGAGTCCAGGGCAGGGCTGGACAGGGCTGGGAGCAGCCCGGGATAGGGGGAGCTGTCCTTCCTCAGGGCAAGGTGGGCCAGGATGATCCTGTAAGTGCCCTCCAAGGCAAAGCACGCTGGATTCTGTGCCTGCAGGGCACTGAGGGCTCAGGAGGCTGCAGCAGTGAGGGGTGCAGGGCTGCAGCTGCCATGGCCACACGGGTGAGCAGCAGTGGCTGCTCCCTCCTCCAGGCTGCCATGGCCCAGTGCCCCAGGAAACCAGCACAGCCAAGCTGAGCAGCTTCTGTGGGCCCTGAGCTGTGTCTGCACTCACATCTGTCCACGCTCCCAGCCACTTCACCCTTCCTCTGAAGGAACTGACAGGCACCATCCTTCATGCAGCTGCTCCTACCAGCACCAGAGAAACTCACGCAATGCCACGGTTCTCAGGGCCTTGAGACTCCTATTAAGAGCAGTGGCCCTTGTGTGGGAATCATCACATCTAAACCTCTTGTAGTTTACAAAGCTCCATATAAATGTTACAACTTACTTCCAGTTCTAGGCACTGCTTTTTGGCTGTTCTGCTACTAAAGTCTCCTACTACAGATAAGAACACCAGGAAGCAGTGGTTCAGTCAAAATCAGAGAGAATCCTGAGTCACTCTTACTGTTGTTTGAATTCTCGTAATTTTCCTTTATTTTTTCCTTTTCAGACAAGATTGCAAAATGAAGAAAAATAACTAGAATCAAGCAGATAATGGGATTACTTATTAAGAAGCGTGCCAGAAACATCTCCTTAAAAGTACACACTTCCATGGTTGGGTTAGGGTGCTTACCAAACTGAAAAGTATTTAAATACAATGAAATTTCAAGACAGTATCTAGAGGTATACAGCTTTTACGGATTCTCTGACTTCTTTTTAATTTGCAGTGTGATTTTTCCCAGGGATATATTCTAACACAAAATCAGGATTGATTTATATTGCTTTGACTATAGCTTTTATCAATTTACTGATAAATTGAATTTCACACAGGTTTACACAAAAGCCACAAAATAGTATCAGGCGAAACAAGTCTTTGGATTTTCTCAAACTGTTCTAACAACTTCAAGTGTCACTGCCCTACAAAGAAACATTTACTCCAACAGTTAATGGAAGACTGAAATCAATATTTAGGGTAATTTTTCTTTTCTAAATCAGGGAAAGCCTGCGACATCAATTACTGCTGGCTGGCACAAGCTTTCAGTGGGAAGTGTAGCAGGTCTCAGCAGGGCTGGTTTCAGTCCTACACAGGTGTGCACCTCCAGAGCAGAGCAGCAGCAGAGAGCCTGTGCTCACACATGGCAGATGACAGGCAGGCAGAACCAGCAGGCAATCTGAAATAAAGCTGCTGCCAACAGCCTGCTTTACTAGAATTATCCCAACAGCCTGGGCAGATTTGTAGCCAAATCCTTCGCGTACACAGAATTAAGCTGGATATGCCTAATCCCATGCATCCCCTTCCTTAAAGTGCTGTGAAACCATACTCCTCCACCCGGGAATCGTTTCCTCCTTTGCTTTTATCCATTTCCTACTCTCCCTGTTCCTGTGCAATTCAGTGACAAAAAGACACAGCACAGCTATATTTGTCCAAGTGTGGAATCAAGTAATGGCTGCGTTCCATGAGGAAGCAAAGATGCAGAAGTTATCTCAGCGTTCCATTGTTTGCAGTTCCTTAAAACACCTTTTTCAATAGTGAACACTGATGAGGAACACTTGAACATTGATGCCATTTGGCTAAGAGCAAGTGGCTATCATAAATATATATTTTTTAATATATTTATATATTTATATAATGCACTGCCTAAGTAAGACAACAGTGATAAACTGATCCCTGACCCTGCAGAGTGAAATTTGGTGAGGCCATAGAGTGCGCAATGAGTATTTATTTGCATTGTAAGACTGCCTCAGTTGTACTGCATACCAAGGGCCAGGCACTGCTGCCATGAAATGTTCTCAGACCTTAAAGCTCATTTCTCCCCATTTCTAAGCACCAACCCCTAAAACATATGGAATACATTATTTCTTTGACTTCTCTGAGACATGGAATGTGAACAGGTCTCAGATTTTTTTTCAGGCCAATGGGAATGACAACCTAAAGCAAGTGGAGCAGGAATTCCCCAGAGCAGGCAGGACACCTGGCCTGAAGCAGCTGCAAAGTGTTGGAGAGACAGCACATGAGAGAGGATAGCAGGAGGCCATCTCGAGCCTTTCAACTTCTGCTTTCCTGGAGCTCTTCCTCTTCTGCTTGTGCAAATTACATCACACAATTTGTACTACATTTTGATGTAATCATTAAACTTGGCTCTTGAGAACAGGGGGGAAAATGTTAACTTCTAAGAAATAACACATAAAAATTCCACTGCCATATCATTTATTGGCAGAACAGGGATTTGGATGTGGAACTCGCACAATGTTAATAAATGCCACCACAGAACCAGCCTATGAATTAGTCTGAGACAGGCTTATCCCAATTTTTCCTGCTGGAGCTGTCCCACTGTGTAATTTGAGTAATAATTAGAGCAGCATTTGATCAATGGCTTGCCATCAGGGGAGCCCCAAATCACAGTTTCTGAGTCCACCTCTATCCTTACCAGCTGAGAGACCTTTCACCTCTAACAGCTGGATTCGTACACAATGCCGAGTGTTTAATGAATCAGAATTCCTGATGAAGCCAGTTAAACCAGAATTCATGACCAGATCTGGCACACAACCTTTATCTCTCCAGCGACTGAAATATGCAGTACAACCTTTCCTGTGATCCCTCACATGATTTCCAAGAGTTTGATTAAATGAGACACAAACTAGACACGTGACTGATCGAAAGTTTACAGACTACATTTCAGCAAGATCTCACACAATTCTGTTTTAACAAGCTAATTAATTTCCACTGAATAAATTATTATAAAAATACAGGGTTCTGAGGAGGAACTGTAAGAGAGCTTATTTTCACTAGGAAAATGCAGGTTATTGAGCAAAGCAACCAACTTACTGTAACAGACAACTCAGGGAACCCATCATCAGGTAAGGGAAGCTAGAAGTGGCTTAAAACCCGCTCTCCGCTGAAAAAAGGTAACTTTTAGTAGAAATTGCTGTATGAAAGTAGAGAACAGACAGACTGAAAATCACTGTTGCTAGGGCCAATTCAAATGAACTTTGTTTTCCCTTCCAACACATGCATTCCAACTTCCAGTTACTATCTCTCTGGATGTTTGGAGATGTTTATCAGATCTAAACACTCTAATTATATGATATTATAGTAATACCTTATTAATGTGTAATATGTTGTTGGCAATTACTATATATGACATAAATTTATGAAATCTAAACATCCCTGTGTTTAGAGCTGTTAATCAGAGCTAACTAAATACACTGGGCAATGCTCTAAGTAGCCACAGAACAAATCAATTCCTGCTTGATGCAAGGGCAGTTGGGATAAAATGCTAAATGGGTCTCTTTTCCTAGAGCCCAGCTATGGAAATGAAAAAGAGTGAAATCAAAGCACAGCCATAAAAGCCTCCAGAGGAGATTACACAATGCTGAGAAAGCCTCCCAGCAGTGATTGAGTCTCTGCTTTCAAGACATGTGGCTAGGAAGCCCCTGGTCGTAGTGAATTATTAAGATGTAACACACCACTGAGCAGCACTGAGCTGTCACTCCCTTGTCACCTGCAGCACAGAGCCACCACCACCGCTCCGTGCTGGGCTGGCTTTTGGGAGAGAGGGAAGAGCTGGGCCCCTCCCCACGTCTCTGGTGGCTCTGCACAGGACTCTGCAGTGCTGTTCGAGGTGCCCATGTGGCAGCTCTGGAAGGGCCCTGCAGCACATCCCGGGATGGCAGCACTGCCAGGGAGGCAGAGCCTTGGGCTCTGCTGCTGCCTGCATGGAGGGGCTGAGCACACCCTGCCAATGGCTGGGCATTTCCTGCCTGGCTGGCCTCATTTCAGGCCCTGGGACACCTCAGTGCTGGCCTGCCATCAGATCTGCAGGCACAGTGATGGGCACGGACTCTGCCTTTGTACCGCCCTGGCTGCAGTTCGTTATCGCAGGCTTCACATCTGCTCCCTCGCAATTCCCCTCCTCTGCTCATCTTGCTGCCTCTCCTCCAGCTCTTGTTTCTTTGAAGTGCGTTTTTCTCTGATGGAAAAGAATAATTACTACATCTACCACAGTTTTTATGAGCAATTCTGCTTATTTAATCTTACCAGAGCTGTGGGGCTTCACAAAGTCTATCAGCTGTGGTCAGATTCTTCAAAAGCAAAAAGCCTTTAGAAATTAAACCATCATTTGAATATCCGCCCTACCCTGTAATTAAAGATTTTCCAAATGCAGAAGAATAGCTGGGGGTCTGAGATCACAGCTGCCTCACAATGCCTGGGAACTGCTGGGATCTTGCATCTCTGAAAGCTTTCTTGTCAAGCTGGATAGAGATGAGTCCACATGCCCATGAGCCCATTGAATTCTTCTTCTGAACTTCTCCATCCAGTTCAGTGCTCAGACCACTTCCTTCTGTTTCTCCAGGGCACTAAAAATGAACTAATTCAAAAACTTCCATAAATTTGAACATTTCTTTCTGGATGGGCTCACAAAACTATCAAAGTTCAGTCAAATGGGAGACAACATTGTCTGATAATAGTTGCCAGTGATGTAGATTTTTCAGAAAAAAGACACTGCCAAAGCAAAAATGAGACCCTGAATTTGAAGACCACATTTGTTTTATCAAACGATTCATCCTTTATGGACTAAGAATAAAGCTGAGCTGCAAGCATACCCTAATCATGTTATTTATTTTTGAGAACACAATCTGAACATTTGGACTGTTCCTCCTAGAAATTCCACCTTTTTTCCTCCTTGATGTACAGAAAAAAAATGAGGGAAAATGAGAGAAAAGTAATAGAGTTGGGGAAGCTAAATGACAGGCACAGTTATTTTTCATTAAATGTCTTGTTTTAGTCTTCAGTTTTCAGGAAGAAAAACCCTTCGGAAACCACTCCTTGATATGATTTTGAGATCTGAACCTGACCTATGGCTTAACACCAGACAGACAAGAAACATGTTAGTAATAACAGCACAGGTAACACAGATACTAAGGTAAATATTTTATCTCAAGGTGATTATGTTGGAAGCATCTTCTGTTTGTGTTTTTTTTTTTTTTTTGCAAAAATTTATCTACAGTGGCAATTGTAGTGACTTTCTTTATTCCATATTGACACAGATGTGTTATACCTGTTGATTTGCTTTTTTGTGTGTACATTGGGTTTTTTCCCCCCTCATGGCTATCACCACGTATTTTTCTCCATATATTTTATATAAATTCTAATTGATTGCTCTTTCTGCAAATTACTGATGAATGTCTTTTTTTTTCTTACATAATGTCTTAGGAGCTAAATATCTTTTGTCTGATAGTTGGCATTTTGAAGCCTGTGGGCTAAGCTGATTCCTCTGCTTCCACCCTCTGACATTGTTAGGTTGGAATGGGCAGTGTAGGTACAGAATAATTCCCACAGATGTCCTGCTCACTTGTCCCAGTCAAAGGATGGCAGCTGAAAAGCTCCTCTGCACGTGGCTTGACACAGCCTGTTTTTCCTGAGCGCTATCAAGCTGTGTCATCTGAACCACAATAAGCTTGCACTAAAGATAAAATCCCTTGGAGTGTGTTCTATTGCAAAGACCTTGCTGCTTCTCTGCTTGCTGATCTAAAGTGCAGCCACCGAAATTGGCTTTTTTGCCATGGCCATCCCTCAACAGTGATGGAAGCAGAATTCTGAGGTTCTGTATTTGGGAATGCTGAGCAGTGGGCCTCCCTGTGCATTTCCTCCCTTCCTGTATTTATTATCCTTCCCTTTTTGTGCCATTTGGCTGCAGCATAATTGTGTGAGCCAGAGAATGAGCAAACTGCTGGTGCCATCAGTGTAAGCTCACCTTTGTTTATTTAGGTTCTCTTACCCCCGTACTCTGTTGCAGCTGTTTGTGGATCCTCCATGGGTTTAGATGCCCTATCTGCTTGTTTGGCTTTTATTTGATGCAATTGTAAGGCTCATTGTCTTAATGTCTCTTTTTTCCCCATATTTGGTAGCTCTAGACAACCCTTGTTTTCAGTTTTTACCAGCTGTAAATCTGTTGCTTTATCACTTTGCCTAAAAATGACCTTCACTGTGAGTGCTTACAACCAGCACATCACAACCTGTCAGGACAGTGGAAGGCACAGGGAAATTAATGTCTGGTGTAGCTGTGTACAGAGCACAACATTGGCCTTGTCCTTTCATCTTGGAAGGGTTCTGACTGTGATTAACAGGCTTATCTTATGACTTCATGTCGTAAGCAAATGGTTGCTTGTATTGTTGGGCTCAGTCCCTTCAAGATCCCAAACCCCCAGTGTTTTGAACAGAGAATGGATTACTGTCACGTCTGTTTTCAAGAAGCAATTTGTGTTTATCTGGGGTTTTTTAACTGTTCATCAATGCCAGCAAAGGTACCACAGGCAATGAGGAGGATGACTGCTACTTCCTCAGTACCAGAGATCCAGTGTTTCCAGAGTCAATGGCTAAATTCCTCACTAACACAGGGCACCGAGTATGTGCTGTCCTAAGGCACTTACACGCTGAACCGAATTGATTTGACCCACTGCTTGAGACCTGAAGTACAATGCAATTCACTGAACTCAGAGGAGGCTATTTGCAGAAAATGTGATAACCACTTCTCTCGCTGAACCCATAAAATACTCCTGTACTTAGGCCAGTGACCAAATGGCATTAGGGCTGTGTCTTTTTGCACTCTGGCGCCAAATAATGTCCCTGCAATCCTGATACCATCAGTAGTGTAGTTCAGAGAGTGTTAAATAAATAAATAAAGTGTAAGGGAAAGGGAGAAGCAGTGATAAGCAGCTAACCTCTGTACTGGGGAAGGCAAGCTACAGCCATGGAAACTGCACTCCCCCACAGGTCTACGAAGCCACATAAGATGGGGGCTGGCACTTGTGTCAGAGGTTTCCCCCTGGACGCCACTGTAAGATCCACAGTCAGAGCCTGGCTTGAGCTGGGCCTCAGGGAAGCTCTGCAGAGCTCTGCTGGTTTGCACAATCACACTTGGGCAGATGCTGGGACGGCACCTTGGGCAGAGAGAACCAGGCCAAGCTGATTTAGAGTACAGCACACGCATCTTAAAGAGATCTCCTAACACAGACCCCCTGTGCCAACCTTTGCCACAAAGACTGATTTACATTCCTATGGATGAGAATGGATCTTTGTGAATGACTTCATCTGGGCAAGAACAGCTCAGATGTTACTCACAGCCTGGTAGACTCATGTCCTGGTTGCTATTTCTCATCCTCTTTTTCCCCAATTACAATGAAATAAACACGGAGCGGGAGTTGGGTGATGTATGTCTCGTGCTTTGAAACCAATAAGCATCACACCTTGAACTGCTCCATGCTGCTCAGGCACGTCCTCTAGGACGGTTTCATAAAGAAATTGTCACTTTTATCAGTGCAGAAATTGCAATCCTTCCAAAACCCTTAACAGCCTTCAACTCCCATTTCATTTCAATGACAAGCATAATTCTAACTTTTCCCTGCCTCCTGCAAGATACTGTAGGCATATTCAAAACAAAAACAGAAGCAAAAATCATATTGAACAACATGTTGCCTACTTGAAATGCTGAATCAGTCTAACTGCCCACCCATCTCCAATTACTCTTCCGAAAGTCAGGAAGTGACTGGAGATGAGATTTCCTACTTTGTGAGGTGATTTAATATATTAAAAAACAACTCAGCCCCGAGAGCTTGACAAAGCCCCACACTTTACCCTGGCAGGCCGAGGCTTGCTCTGTGAATCCTGGGAGAAGGGTGGCAAAAAGCCAGGCAAAAGGAATATAAACCAGCAGGGAAGTGGAAATGCAAGGCTGAGTATGAGAAAAGGCAAGAGAACTGAACTTGGGAGGCAAAAGGGCCAGGGTTATATGTGTATAATCTGAAGACTCTAAGTCTGCTCCAAACCCACAACATCAAACCCAGTGGCTGGTGTGTGGCCACAGCTGTTGGCTTTCATTCCTTGAAAACAAATGTTTTTATCTGACAAAGAATAACCCCAAATACAGATGAAAGCTGCTAACAACACTGGGTTTAGTATCAGTAGGTTTTAAAGTGATGAGCTGCAAAAAAATATATTCTTTAGAATATGTATGGCACAAAGATCTGCAGAACCTTTAGCATGCAAGGTCTCAAAGACTCCATCTGAGAGCAAGTAAAGATTTTACTGCTTCCATATTCTTTTCCAGCACTATGCTACATATAATAATTTCTGGAAAAAACAGTCCTTAAGCATGATAAAAGTGATGAAACCCCTCAACAGAAAAGCTAAACATATAAACATATGGAAAACACAATTAGTAAACAATCGACAAGATGAAGATTTTCCTCATTAAGCATTTGCAAAATAACTCAGGAGAACAAAACTGTAAAATTTGAAGTCTGTTGTAAAACAGTTTGCAAACAAAATAAAAAGATAAACCAGTGCAGCAAATGGTTTGCAAGGAAGAATATTTGCAAAATCAACTTCCCGCTTTATCCTTCTTGAAAGTTATTTCTGAGCAGTATTTGAAAGTAACAATTTGTTCTCCCTGCCTCAGAAGTTGCTTTGAACAGCTTTTCTGTGCTTCCAAAGTGCACGTGTCCTTCCTCAGTGACACAACATCTGTGCTTCTGATTCTGTAGTTCCCTCAGAAGAAAGCAAACGTGCTTAACCAACTCCACTGCAATCAACCTAGGAACTTAAAACAAAGCATTTGTGCAGTATCGACATCATCCTGCACATCCATGTTTTCAAGAACTGCCATTTCAAGTCTTCCCATTGCATTAGTACAGCCTACAAATCCGCTAACTCTTGGAAAGACTTTTTCTGGAAACAAGCAAACGGCCAATTTTTTTTCTGCATGGGTGAACTTGGGGACTGTCTCTGCTCTTTCCTACATTGCAGATTTGGAAGGAGAAGACAGGTAATGTTAGGTTTTCTGTGTTTTGTCAAATCTTCAAGCAGCTTTCTGAAAAGCATTCCCCTGAGATTTGCTCAAAGCGATCCTCACACTAATTTCTCTCTTGCTGGAAGTGTAATCAGCAGAAGAATTCAGCAAAGCATTTAAACATGCACCTCTGTGAAAATGTATGAGACTGGGTTAGTTGCCTGTACTACTCAGTGAGGACAGACTATGGTCAGTAATTTGGGAAGAGTAAGATTCTGAAAGGAGAAGACAGGGACATGAAAGGCATGGAAATAACTAAAAAGCAAGAGGAACAGGGTAGCAGCTAAAGCAGCTGACAAAGAAACTTGAGGGAATTACACTTCAAGGGAGGAGGTGAGGACAGCAAAAATAATGAGATAAGAAAAGAAGGTGCAGAGATAGGAAAGAGGGAGTGAGAAGGGGGATAAAATAAAGTTCGATCATCACCAAACCTAAAAAAATTAAATCAGGGCCACAAAACTAATTGAAAATTAGTTTTCTGCTATGTGGAAGGAGTGGTGATCCTGTGCAAACTGAGTGCCCCTTCTCTGGTATAATTTTGTAACCAAAACTCCAAAATTCAGACTCTACCGGTCACAGGCTGACACCTCAATGGCCCCTGGCAGGCAGAAGGAAATGAAGCTGCTGTTCCCTGCCACAAGGGAAAGCAGTTCACCATTTCTAGAGGGGTTAAAGACACCATGCACGTGTGCATTCATCCACAACCAACGCTGACCCACACCCTGTACCACTACCAAGTGAAAATATGACCATCACCTTTGATTGAGGAGTACAGCCACTAAATGACTTTGAAACTGATGGCAGTGAGCTGTTCCGCACTGAGAATCTGAATCAAGTCATCACAAAAACAGCTTACCAAAGCATAACTCAGTGCAGCCCTCTCCTCTCTCCCTCCTTACTTCACATGGATATATAGACCATCAGAACTGGAGCACAAAAGGCAATGACAAAAAAATTGCAAGTATATTTCATAGCAAAACACTTCATTATCACATGAAGCATCACCCTCCAGACAAGGACGATTCGGAACCCTCCAAAAGATGAAATGCTGTTTCAGGAACATATAGCATTGCGCTTTCCTTTAAAGTGATATTTAAAACAAGGAAGTTAGATTTTTCTAGGAGAGGTTCTTACTTCAGTTGAAAGAGATTCTTTGAGATTTGTGTGTACAGACCAGTTCACCCCTTTCTAAGCCCCCAGTGTCTCATACTTAACCAAAGATCCAAGCTCCAGACCACTCAAATCTAAGGTTTGGGACTTTATCTCTGGCCTCTTGGGAACACAGACCATGGTACAACAACAGAGGTGGAAGAACAGAAGAACAAGATGGAATTCTTGGCAAGAACATCCCTTAATCAAATTTTACACGTGAGCAAGCCAAGCCAAAAAGCTGAAAACATAACCACAGGTTACTCCACCAACATCCTTCACTACTTGGTTGAGTTTTTAGGACTATGCTGGGTTCCTAACCACGCTCCAGCAGCAGCAGGCTCTGCCACATCAGGGCAGGGTCACAGTGCACTGTTTACCCTACACTTTGTCTGCAGGTGCTCCACAGAGAACAGTTGTCTGCTGGGTCTACCAGCTCAAGGTTTTCAGATGCCTCAATACTTATCCAGGTGCCTTGTGAGCATTTCTAATGCACTCCTTACAGTTCAGGTGAGGACTACCCTTAAAAACTGCCATCATTTACTCTAAGGGAGTGTTTTGTGCCTTGATGCATTCCTGTCACAAACTCACGTTCTGCTAATGGGAACCTGCCCTCTGGTTGTTCAAAGGCAGAGATGCTGTACTTTGACAGAGGCAGATAAAAAAAGGAAACAGTAATTTTTAAAGTAAGTCCTTTTATATCTAGTGAGCACCATAGAAGATAAACTTCTGAATATTGCTTAAGCATATGCATTTTCTAACAGCACTCCTAATGGTTTTCGTTAGTTCCTCTGTTTTTCTCTCCTAACAAAAAGAGAAGGAGAGCCAGTGGGAAGGGTCATTCATTGTGACCTTCACTACGAACCCCAAACAGAGTAACCAAAACTCAGGCCTTTGTGTTTAGTTCTACCTATCAACAAGTGCCATGACAAATGGCTCAATCTCTGTACACACCCACACGTTCACTCTCATCTAGCAGATATTTGTTTGAAATCTGTGAGCTCTGGTTTTTTCAACAAGGCCTTGTATCCAGCAGCATTTGTATTTCATTACAGGTTTATGGCATTTGTCACTGATACTGTAGACCTCTCTTGAAAACAGTGACATCTAAATTAAGAGATAAAGCAATAATTACTGAAGTTAAAAAAGAAGGAAATAAATTGATAAAGCTATTATTGCTTATATTGCTTTTGCCACTTTACAGCAGCAGAAATGAAGTCACCTGTCTGGAGATTGGGCCCATGTGTTTGAGATGTGTGTTACACCAGAGCAGTGAAATGCTGGAACAGCAACCTGGGAGCTTGGCATTCACCTGCACATTCATGAATCATTGAAGTGAACTTCTGAAACATTCTCAATTAGAAATGCCCGTCCCTTGGAGCCAATTATGGATTTGGAGAAAATGAGTTATGATTATGAGTAGCACTAGAAATAAAGAAGTGAAGAACTCAGTAAGTTGAGACAAAGGAATGAGTCAACACTGAGGAAAAAAAGACTAATATTGGAATGAAGAACTTAAAGAAGAAATACATACTAAGTGTGAAAAGACTTGTAAGCTCCTCAAGACCAGAAGAAAGCAACGCTGGTGTCAATTCCCGGAGCTGTCCTAACAATGATTAACACTGAGTCTGTGGAAATGTTTCAGAATGAGGAATATCCTCCAGGATACCGAGCTAATCAAAGGGCAAAATCAAATGCACTGTATTAGACTCAGCCATGCCACACTTAGATCTTTAACTCAATGACTAATGTCAGCACAGCTTTGAAATATAAAATCCGCCCCAACAAAGCCAGATCTACTGAATCTGACGTAGCACTGCCTCACTCCTCAGGAACTCTTGAACTACAAATCCTTCTTAGTTATTGTTCTTAAGGAGAAGCATTTTCCATTTCAGCTAAATTTTCTTACCAATCTCCTTCTAACAGCAGAAGTCTCTTACAGTACAGAAAAACATTAGAGAACACTATAAAGATTTCTTTAGCAAGTTCTTTTCTCTTATAAACAACACACTACTGTCTGCTTTAATCTTTTGTTAGCATTCTTTAGGTAGGATTTTTTAACATGCTGCATTTGAGTAGGGGCCTTGTCAGATAAGAACATTCTATCAAATCAAAGGAATTCTCCCCCTTCTGCTGAAAATTACACTGCTAAATTTAGATTATGCTGTAGCAAGAATGAGATATGTTAGAACTGAAATTCTGAAGTGACTAGCAACTAACACACTCTGCTTCACTCAGTTATTGTGGCACACCATTTTCTAACTAAATTCACCTTACAGAAAAGTGAGAAATATCACAAAACCTTACACCAGAAAAAAGCCCCTGACTACACTGGATCTAAACCTTTCCTGTGCCGATTAGTGTACCTAGCACAGCTTTTACTAAGCATGGACACACCATTGCATTTAAAGCTTGCATTTTTGGGTTGTGTCTAGACCTTAAAACAGAGAACCCCCTCTAAAATAGGAGTTCAAAATAAGTATTGTTAGGACTTTGAAGCAAAATTTTGTTTTCTAACGTTGCATTTATTCTATTTTTCGTTCCTCTCTGTCAACATCTATTCCCTGAATATTCCTGTTTTACTCTTCCTAGAATTTGTCCCTTCTCTGCTTATCAGCCTCCCTTGCTGTGTGAGTAATTCCTGCACTGTACATTATGTGGTTCTTCAAGGATCAGAGTATTTGTATGGTTTTTCATTCCTAATCCATCTTCCTGTCCCTTCACTTTTCTAGGCCTGTACCTACTATCTTCTACACTTGCTCTTTGCTGATTACAGAACAAAGCAATTCCAAATTAACCTAACTTACAAACTAAGTACTTTTAAGATTAACTTTTCTCAATACAAATTTTAATAACTTTAATATATAGAAGTGTTACTTTTTGGTAATGAGCTCGTAAGATTTCCAAACTCACTTTCTATTCATGTGGATTTTACACTGCAGTCACAAACTCACAACCTACCAAATATCCATTTCCTTTTCTACAGCCAGATGGAGTTGTTTCCCATGTACTTACTTAATGAATTCACTATTAATTACAATAGTTTGTCAGTGGTGATCAATAAACATTCTGGATATTCACAGAGGAACTATCATGAAGATCAGCTACAGACTAAAAGGAGAGAGTGAGAGAAAAATCTGTATGATTTTTTTTGTTCAATTAGCAATGGTGTCATAATCTTCACAGAATACAAACGTTTTTAGTACCTAGTAATTTACTCCCCCTCACCCCTCCCAGTAACTATCTCGCTCTGGCAAGCAAAGTCACTTCAGGTAAAACCACACTTAAAGAAAGTTCTAAGGAAAAAAAAATTGAGACCAGAGATGTCTATGGACTTGTGGTTTGGGAGGAGCTCAGAGAGCAAATCAGAGTTAAAAACAAGTGTAAACCCTCCATCTGGGGTAAGAAACCTCTAAATATAAAAGGCTTCAGATGCAGCACACGATCAAAACCCCGACCGGGACACAGATTTCACGTTCTGTAGCATTTCCTTTTTCATGGAGCAGTGAAAGCTCAGGGGGAACAGCGAGGCAGGGAGGGTGAGAGGTGCCTGGATAAACTGCAAAGCACAAGGGATCCCGGAGCCTCGGTATGGGGCACACGGGGATCCAGTGCTCTGGGGCAGCACCGCAGCCCTCCTGCCCCTCACTGTCCCTGCTGACACCCCTGCGCCTGGCCCCATGCCACTGGAACAGTAACACAGACCACCACAGCATCCATGGCTCTGGCACCACGGCACCCACGGCTCTGGCACCTCAGCATCACAGCTCTGGCACCACAGCATCCATGGCTCTGGCACCACAGCATCCATGGCTCTGGCACCACGGCATCCATGGCTCTGGCACCACAGCATCCATGGCTCTGGCACCACGGCATCCACGGCTCTGGCACCACAGCATCCATGGCTCTGGCACCATGGCTCTGGCACCACGGCATCCATGGCTCTGGCACCCATGGCTCTGGCACCACGGCATCCATGGCTCTGGCACAAGTTATTTTATTTCTCCAGCCACTCAAAACAGTACATGTGAAGGTTTCTTCCCATGAGCAGCTCAGGGAGACAGGGCTATTAACAACATGGAGACTCAGTACTCTTCAAGTTATCACCCCACAATTTAGAATCATGTCCTTATGCTCAATTAGCAATCTGCAATTCCTAAATAAAGATAAGCAATTTAATCCTGTATGACATTCCCAGACTTTCATATCCATTCTGACTGATACTTCTAGTAAATGTTTTGTCTACAATTTCTCCTCTACATCCCCTTTAACCTGGCTGTTTATATGGTGTTTCATATGAAAATAAAGCATCAGTGTAATTAGCTATCTACTACCAAAATCACAAAAGAAATGAGGGGCTTTGGGAAAGCAGGAGAAGAAAGGAAAAGAACACACTTCCACACTTTCTCCCTCTTCTCAACTTTAACATGAAACTTCACTTTAAAAATGGGCTGCCACTCACTGACATGAAACTTGTGAGTTCATTATGTGTGGCATAATTGTTCATTCCCTCAATGCAGTTGGTTGCCTGAAGCCTATTTCTTCAAAAAAAATGCAAGAAAGGAATCACATTAATTCCAAGAAACCAGCAGAGAATTAGACACAGTTGTATTTTTGCACATGAATTTCAGAGTCATCTCTAACAAGATGAAAAAAAACAGATCTTTAAGAAAAAGGGATTAAAGGGGTAACTTATAAGTAATCAATATTACAATTAAGTCACCATGCTAACTACTTAGAAAAAAATAATTCTATAGCTAAAGCTGCTCCTTCTCACACCTTTTATGTGGTTTAGGGTAGCTTGCATCAGGCTTGGATTGCACCCCAAGTGTCACAGTGAGTAGGAAGTGCAGAGCAGTGCTGGAGAGACTTTCAGTCCACAACTTGGCAGCTTACCAGCAAGGAGGGCAAACAAAGCTGAAACCAGCCCCAGCTCAGGGAACACAGACCTGACTGCCAAAGCAGAGCTTCCACCAAGTGATTTCACACTGTACATAAACCTTCAACCGAGCACTTAACTGTTTTCTTCCAGTGAACCTCAGTATGCTCAAATTCAATCCATATGGAGTACGATGTAAGCAGTGGTAACCACTGTTGTAAATCATGAACTTTACTAGTTATTGCAATACACATTCTCAATACAAATAATTCGAATCACCACTGTAATAATCTGGAAGTGAAACAACTACATCAGCAGTTCAGTCATCCCACGCTGCTCTGAGACAAGCCTCAGTGTCTGTGGCAGCTTAAAGCTGTAAATGCGAGGTGTCACTACGACAGCTACTGGCCTGGACACCTCAAATATTCAGTGGCACTTGCTGTGCATTGTCCCTTCCAGCGCAGCTGAGGGACTCAGGAAGGGACAGCATTCATGACTCCAACCCCTATCTAGAACTGTTGCTTCAACAACAGCTGGTTCATTTATCATTGGCACCAAAATCATCTTCCATTATAGAACAGTAACCTGAAGAAGTTTTATAAATTAGAACACAAAATGAAATAACAACTTTTTGAAAATACCACGTCCCCTCAGAAATCGGGAAACGTTAACACAGGGCATACAAAGCAGATTTGAAGGAGAATGCTCTTGGTAAATGAACAGACATGCACAGTAAATACCACTGTAGTTATGTGGGCCATATTCCTACCTCTTGGCTAAATCTAAAGAGGCAGCTATGAAGATCTGAGTGTAACATTCATTGAAAATCAACATAATTGTAGTAAGAAATATTAGGGGTAGGTAATAACAAAGGAGATACCTGTTCCAGTCTCAATTTGCAAGTAGCATTTTGCAAACAAGTAAAAAAAAAAAAAAAAAAAAAAAGCTGTCCACTTCCTTTTTCATGCATTTGAAAGCTATAATTATTTAGACCTTCTAAAGTTCCCTCTACACTCACTTCAATTTCTCCAACGCAGTTATCTTTAATTTCAGAAGCTTGAATGTAATTTAATTATCATTATTTTCAAATTAACATAATTCCTTTCCAATCCTAAGTAATCAGACCCAGCTATTTCCTCCGAAGTCATCTGTAAGGGCTTCTGAAGTGTTCTTCATACCTTCCTTTCCTATTAGAATTAAAGGGGGCCTTGGCATCTCTGCTCCTCAATGCTGCAGTATCTCAAAACCCTACTTAAAAGTAAAATTCTTAAAACTGGGATTTTGCCTTGCCAACCCCCAAAATGAGGTCTGTGATATCAAACAAGCCTTGTAAATTTTCAGGATAATATCATAACATAAAATACAAGAACAATAATGTCTTTTCCACTTTCCACATACAGTTCACTTTCTCCAATCTGTCATTATCGAATAAATTATTTTTAAAAGTCTACGGGTTTTTTTGTTTTATCCCAATATACCCCAAAATTCACACTCTACATGACTGTGGGTTTCCCAGGACATTTCTTGGCAGTACTCCATCCTCAGGACAACTTTCCCACCTTCCCGTAAAGAACTCAGAAAACCTCATCAAAGCCAGACTAACATTCCCAAACTATTACATGGTTTGAAAACTACAGTCTTGTTTTGCTTTGCTCTCTGAAGTTTTTTTTTTCCTTAGACACCTTTTACCTCTAAGACCACAGTAACCTCCTTGATTTTTTTTTTCACAAGAAGAATGTCAGCTTCTCAGCCACTATGTAACATTATCCAGCATTCTTCCTGCATTTATTACAGAAACAGATCTGCAGGTCTTGCTGGGTATGTGCAGGGTGTTTTCTGGACTGCACAGATGCTGAGCAGTCACAACTGGAGTGATGCTTCCCTGGAGCTCGATGTATAACTACACCACAGCACTCCATAAGTGGGTAAGATGAGACAAACCTGAGGCTCCCTTTTGAAAAGCACAGTTCAGAGCACCTTTAATGAGATTATCGTGACACAATCGAAGTGAAAGCTTCCAAATCCTTCCTGCGGAAAGATCTGACAGTGGATAATGAAAAACCCTCACTGACTTTCTGGGTTTTGTTTGGCTGCTTGTTTTGCTGTTGTTTTTGTGGGGGGTTGTTTGTTTATTGTTGTGGTGGTGGGTTGGTTTTATTTTAGAGTTTTACGCCTTTTCTTGGAAGTATCTTAAAGACATTCTGAGTGACTCACTCACAGAGTGTGTTTAAATTTCTAAACCAGCTCCCAGACTCTGCCCTTTGCAGAGTTCACACATCCTGTGATCACGGCAGGTCCTCATTTCACATTTGCTCATATTTGTACCAATTTTGCAATAAGACACTGCCAGACAAATTAATTTCACGTCATTATTTTACCTACTGCCTAGGAAGTGATGGTAACATTTTAAAACACAATTCAAGTCTATTTTCATTAAGAGACAATGCTCTCTATTCAAAAATCCAGTGAAGAGAATCCAGGTGAGAACTCCAGAATAACTGTGCAGAAGGCAAAATAACTCAAGTGTTTCTAACTCAAACTTAGGAAATAGTGTAAAAAATAAATATGCTATCATCTATCAGAATTACCTGTAGTGATTACCTCGAAATTAAACAATTACTAAGTAATAGGAGCTGGACTCCATGATCCTTGTAGGTCTCTTCCAACTCATCATATTCTGGGGATTCTGTGATTCTCTAAACTGAAAGCTGCAGCTTTCGCCTTCACAACACACAGTAGCTTACGTATTAAAAATAAATGGCAATACTGTAAATTTGAATCTATTTAAACTGACAGAAAAAGACAAGAAACGAATCCTTACAGGAGGAAATTTCCATAAAACTCACTGGGAAACTTTAAAGGTATTTTTAAAATGGCACCTGGGCCAAAAGGAAAAGAAATGCAGCTAATCTTACTCAGAAGATGAAAGCATGAAGAAGAAACTCTTAATTAGGCAGCTAAGCTCCTTCTGCAGCTCTGATTTTGGGCAGCAGTGCAGAGGAGAGGTTCCTGTGATTGCAGTCCTGGGGAGAACGGTGGCTGTACCAGAACTGCCAGTGACCAACACTGCTCTGAAGGCCTCTCCACAGCACAGTGCTGGAAGCTGTGGGCGTGCAGCCAAAGAACCCTCAGAGGAGCCACTGCTGGTCTGCTCCTGCTCCCACTGCCTTGGAGAGCACCAGCATTTAGCTAAAGAGCATCAGCACAGCTGAGGTCAAGCACTTTCAAAATCTCCGCTACATGGGGTACTTCTGGCCCGTTTTCGAAAGCTTCTGTTTGCCACACACCTTCAGAGAAAAACCACTCCAGTTTACACTTCATCACAGCCCTCCACCGGAACAGCGCAGAATCCAGAACTGCTTTCAACACAGTAGCAGTCTACTTATTCCTTGATAATTCCTCTTCAAAGATTTTCTTTTACAAAGCATGTCATATAAACACAGGCAGCCAGTACTCATTTCTCAAGCTGAGTAACTGCGAGCTGAGGTAAATCCCCTGGCAGAATGTCATTACAAGTTATTATGTTGTAGGTGCTTTATATTTTGAGAGCTGTGCTTGACTGAAACGGAGCTGAAAGTAATCAGGATCCATACATTACAGTGCAGTCTCGGAGCCTCTTTGGGGCACGTGGCAACCTGAAACAACCTTCCATTGCTCTGACCTACATTCCGATCCAAGGGGCTCCAGGCAGCAAGGAAAAGCAGAGGATTTGAGGGGAGCATAGCGCTCCAAAGTAGTCCTTCCTTCAGCCCTGCACTACTGTGCAGGCACACACACACTGCACACAGTCAAGACTACTTATGTATGTGATAAATAATTCCCGGTAGAAGGGTTACCTGTGCCAAGCAGTCTTGGAACTGTGACAGTATTGCATCCTACAAGGATACTCCCTGTAAATACTCAGTTCAGTACTCCCCTTTCTTTCTTTAAAAGGATTTTTCAAATTAGAGCAGAATAGCTGGTCTTTATTCGCACACATTTATTCTGGCATAATACACTCTTTCTTTTGTACTTTACTGAAATTAATAAAATTATGGGAAACAAACCAAACTCTGCCAGACAGATCTAACCATGTTTTTGTCCATTTGAAATCTGCCTTCCTCCAGAAGCACAGCTACAGCACCAGGGTGCAAGGGAATAAACTGGTGTCTATGTGTGAGGTCCTCCACTCTCAGAACTGACCTAGACTTTGACATTTGTCTAAGAGATTTTTCACACATAATGACTGGATGAGGTCCACAAGATTTAACATAAAGTTCCTGGGAAATAGGAAATTTCCTAACTCCATTACTACAATTCCTATCAATATTCTTAGCCCTATCCATGACTGCTGGGATGTCCCCCTGGCTATGCTGCTTACCTGGATAGCAGATGCTTTATTTGCTCAGGGTTATCCTTTGGCTGCTGTGCACCTCCTGCTCATCGACTGTGTCACAGCTTCATTTGCTGCCTTTGTGCTGTACCTGCTGTGCTCTGCAGCACCTGGGCAGGTTTCTCTCATTTCCTTTGACATGAATAGCCCTGGTTACCACAGGCCAACTTCTCAAACCATAAGCTGTTTTCAGGCTTAAAGGAAGTGCTTAAGGTGCTGTACAACAAACCCACTATGACCATATCTATGTCTGGGTTTATCCTAAAATTAGTTGTCTACAATACTTGAACTGCAAAATGCAGAATATGCTCCCACACTTCAGTAATAAAATATACAGCATGCCTATAAAGAGAATTCTTTTAATTGATAAGCATGCATTGGAATGAAAAACAAAGCTCACTTTGCATTTACCTGCTTCTAACATCTGAACATTTTAGCATAGCAAGTAAACCAAATTTCTCTCTCTTGTTGAAGAGATTTGCATATGCATTGTTTTCTAGAAGTCCACTTTATTACAATTAAATTTCCAGCATAAATTGGATAACTGGTATTAGGTTCCTAGATCATAGACAAATACTCTGCTGTGGAGCTCCAAACCACTGTCTTTTCTTGGTCCATGCAACCCATTCAGAAAGGTGGCTGTCAAGTGCACACAGTTATATCACAGCCAGATGCTGATGGATTGATATGCATCACATATAATGCCTCCTTAATTTTTACCACCTTCATAAAATGTTGCAGACTCCTGTGTTCATTTGAGGACCATTATCCAAAATGATTTATACCTCATCCTCTGCATGGAAGGTTTATTTCATTCATTCATTAACAAAGGTGGCAATTGCATCATGTTTTCACCACTAATGAAACTGTTTTCTTGACTTCCAGGTCACCTGTATCCCAGTACTTGCTTCCATATTCAAGTTGTCTCAAAAAATTATTTTACTATTCTGTTAATTCCAGGCTTATTTGGAGAGGTTTAAACATTCGAAAAAGAGTGGTCACTAAGCAGAGTGCACATTACCTGTTTTGAACTAACTTTTGTCAGTGCTGTGTAGTTCTCTACACCTGCAATCAACAGAATGAGAAACACAGCCCTTGCAGCTCTCCCAAAGCTCACACTCCCCATAGCAGATTTTTGAAGGTAACCAGACTGTGCACATTGACCTGCATGATCACAGGCATGCGTTTCTCTCTACCAGAGCTCCCTTCTTGGCACTCCTGCTGTTTCTGTGAAAGGGATTTTGAGCCAGTTCAACAATCTACACCCCTTTGTTCCCAAAGGGAATACTCCATTATCATTTCCCTGGCACAAGTTATGACAAATAAGAAACCTTTTGAAGTGCAGCCATGACACACTGTTTTGTTATTGAGTCAGCACAGCCCTCCAAACCTGCTGAGAGGAGCAGACAGGTAATGGAGCTGCTTGTGCTGCTGAATTATCTCACACCCACAACAGCAATTTTCAGCCCACCACTTACTTCCCACTTTCTTGTCTTCAACAGAAGAAAAAACATCCTGATCACAGGACTCAAGCAGCAGACTAACACAGACAGGGTTTCATTTCAAGATTCAAATAACCTTTTCTATGTTTAACATACATAAAGCTCTCTGCTTGCTAATAACTGGAAAACAATAAAGGTTCTCTTTTAATACAGAAAAAAAAACAAACCCACAGCCCAACAGCAAGAGACTAAACATTGAGAGATATGTGCATGATTGTGCATGATTCTATTTGATTTAGTTCCACCATTTTCTATTTAGTTTTCCATTTTATTCTATTTCTATTTATACCCAGGAAGCTGGTGCATCAATGGCAGTGGCCCTGATTACTGCCTTGCTCCTTAGGGTCAAAGGCCACCATCTGACATGGAAGAAAGGTTAGAATTCACTACTAAAACAGTATTTCTTTGCAGAGCACTGGAGCCAGGTCTCCTGTGGTACTCAGGGATGTTATAAAAATGCACACACACACCCCAAGAAAGTCATTGCTGCTCCACAGCACTTCAGATCTTGCAGACTTCATGCAGTGCTCAAGTTTTAATTCCTAGCAGTGACTCAGTGCAGCAGTCAAAGCAACTGGCCCTTCTGCCAGAGACACAACTCACAAAGGGCTGTTCTGGGAGGGCTGCCAATATTTAACTATTAAATGTTTTTTTCCATTAAATAAAATATACTAGAGCTTTACCCAACTGCAGTGACTTAAGACAAACTTCTGCTAGTCAAAACATTTGCAAATGCTTCTGAAGTACAACTTAGATACATGTCTTGATACAGCTGTAAATCCCACAGCTAAAACCTAAGCAACAACAAGGTATATGCTTGGCCCAAAAGGCCGCTGTCCTACCGCAACACACAAGAGCTGCTGGCTCCCTACGAGAGAACACAGAAATCAAGTGACACATTTGATTACCCTACAAAGAGAGCCTGGTAACTAAATAGAGAAATTTCTGTAAGGCTTCATACACTTCATACACTCAGTGCTTCTGCTTTCACATATACTACAAAATCTGTGTAGGCTGTAACAGTCTCCAAGTTTTCATAAAAATATTTTAGTAAAATGGTAGCTAGGAAAATTGACCCAGTTATGGAGTAGTCCTTGTCTGAAACACAGCAGTGTTCCTGGAATCACCACCTGTCTCAGGAAAATGAAATGGTACTGGGAGGAACCAACAGAAAATGCTTAGCATATGAGAAGCTGCAGTCAGTATTAATTATTTTGCCACTATTAATGATGGCAAAGAACACAGCTCAGCCTCTCTTCCTCTCCAGTGTATTTCTGTTTCAATATACATATCAATATTAATTTCCCCTGCAGAGTTACTGTCATTTCTAATGAGCAAACAAATGCTATGTGACATGTCTTTTTATGCCCTTGATTTTTACATTAGCTCTAATTAATTCAGATCACTAATAATATACTTTAAAGTCATCACAATTAAAAAGATGTGCTGGAAGACCATACAAAGTTAAAATAATGTACAAACTCCCATACCAGGTATATGTTCCTGTTCCCTCTTATGAAAGAGTGTTCCAATTTTTCCTTTCAAATTTCCCTTTAAAACACCCATCAAAGACTAAACATTAAAGCTTCACAAGGCACTATTACGGTACTAGAAGGAATGCAAATACAGCCCAGTTATTGCACTCTAAACACAGTATTTAATTCATGGTGATAAGTTGGTTCTGCAGATATGCATCCTAAAAATGTCATCTTCTTCAAGACATGTATGCTTTAGACCAGTCAAGCACACTGACAGTACCTTTGTAACAACAATTCTGTACAAGAAAATCCATTTTTAAACTCAAGGGATGGATCACAGTTTCACATTAATTTCAGACATTTCTTTCCTTCTCATAATTTCAGTTTCATATTGGATCTCAATTGAAGCACTCCTCATTTCTGTAAGCCATCACTCAATACATTTTAAGGAAGCTACTACTGCTCCAAGAGTACAGTGCTTTTTAAAACAAAGACCACAGAGAGCAATCCTGGATTCCCTGCTCATGTCTGGATTTGCAAATCCTGTGGCCTAGCAGCAGCAGACTTAGAAAATCAAATAGCAGCACCCAGCACTTAATGTCCACGTTGCACCCATCTGAGAGCACCTTTACTCGGATTAGCCCTTCTATCCTCCCATGGTCTGACTGCTCCTGTGAGTGCACGAGGTACTTCTGCAGTACATCCTCTAGCTCAGTCTAATTCAAAGGAACTCAGTTTGTCTCCACAAACACTTCAGGATGTGAGCCAAAGCACAGTAAGTGCTGATGATCTGCTTCAAAAGCACACTTCTGAATCAAAGGAAAGCACAAAAGGAGATGTGGCCATTGAAGTCAATGGGACCTCTGCTATTCCTTTCTGTGAGATAAAACTTCCTTGATCCTTCCCTCCCTTTGTGTTTTTTATCTCTGATCTTTCAATTTAGGTTTAGTAAGAGGTGAAGAGTAAAAGAGAATTGATAAATACAGTGGAAGAATAGTGTGTTAAATAAAGGGAAATTTTGCTGGTGTGCTTATTTAGATTGCTTTAATTTACTCTGGCTTTTCTCATTCTCACAATCATGCACTTAGAACTAAAGCAAAGGGATAAAGCTGGTGATATTTCCATGGCTGTGCTCATGAATTCACTATAGGCTTATACAGCTGTGCACAAGCTGATTACTCCTGGAGGCACTGGGGTTCTCCAGAGAGCAGCCAGCCCACATTCAGCTAATTCTGAGCATTAAAGAAAATTTCTCTGATGGCAAAGGTAACATCTGTCAGCTCTTTAAGATCCTTTTGTCCCAAGTACTTTCCTCAAAAAGGCTTCCCCTCACTCTTGCTGATATGGAGGGGAAATAAAAGCAAGTGCAGGTGAGGTACCATCTCATTACAGGGCCCTGAATCAATATGAAAATGTGGTCACCATAGAAGGGGCTGTTTAAAAACATCACACCCAGAAATGCAAAATGCTTTTGTTTCTTATTATGCCCCTCCATAATCACCTGTAGAAGAACTTCCTTTATAAAATAAGTATTTTTTTTCTTTTTCTTTAAACTGTTGAAGCCATTTGTCTTGTGGTTTATCATTCACTGGAAATGATGAGGTGATTATGCACACTTACTGCCTACCACAGAGCTAACGCACCAAACTCAGACATACATTACCAGCATGGTGTGTATGACATCAAACTAAGACACTTAATAAACCCTTCGTACAGCCACACAGCAAGCCACAAACTGCTGAGCAGACTACAAACACCAAGCCAAGCTTTGAGCTTAGTAGTTCCTTACACATCTTTCCCATGAGTCAGATACACCTCCCCCGTGTGAAGTCCTAGAACTGCTACCACTTTGTTACAAGAGGAGGATGAATCCTGCACGTCTACCCTTTCCAAAAGCATTCTCAGTATAAACTGTACTCCAAGCCACTGCCAGGTACGGGAGAAAAAAGTGAAGTGAGCTTCTTTTTTTGCCCTGGTCTTTAATAAAGTGTCATGACTTTACAGTGTCTACATAGGTTAATTGTCAGTTTTGCTCCTGGGGATAAGGCATCTGCAGCCTTGAAAATTACAAAGATTTTGTTTTGAAGAAGTAACATTTGTTTTCCAAGAAAGAGGAACCTCTTAACAGTGCAAAGACCATACTTAGCAGAGCTGAAAGGGTCAGAACTCTGTAGCACTCACCCAGCCAAGACTGATCACTGAGAATAGGTTACTTATGTTTACAAGGACATTTGAACAACTCTAATCCAGATTACACAGCAGCTCTCAGCCAGCCGGCGTTTCTGACAGCTTCTTCTGGGCTGCCTGTGGCAGCTGGGAGATTTTACATTTTCAACAAGTGGGGAAGAGTTAGCAGCACTCCTAAGTCTATCAAGGACTCTCACATTTCAAGACTTTTTAAGACACTCATGATTTCAAGAGCCCTTTGGAAGCAGCATTTAACAGTCCCAAGGTCTTAGGTTTCTTTGCCATTTCCAGCAGTGCAGATGTAGAAATGCTGCCAGGACCTGGCACTTGCAGAACATCCATCCCTGTGCTACCAGGAGTGCTTGGGCAGCAGCTCAGGGTTCCCTGCAGAAGGTGTGATGTGGGCCAGCTTGCACAGCACCCCCCAGCACTGCCACTTCAATGCACACACTGCCCAGGAGCAGACAGCTGATGTCCCAGGCAGCTGAATCCAGATCTGCCTCTTATTTCCCCAGCAGGCCCAGAGGAGGGCCCTCCTCCTGCTCAGCTGCACACCTTGCAGGGCACAGGCAAAGCAGTGCCAAGGGCAGAGTGCTCACAACCAGCCTGCCTGTGGGTAAAGACCAGCACGAGGTACCCAGATCCTGGAAAGCCTCATGTGCACTCCAACCCAGTTTCGTTGGAAATGGCAGTGGGTGGCAGGAGTATTAAAGCTGTACAGAGCTGCAGAACTGCACCATATCATTGACAATCCGACCCTCTGAAAAGCAAGAAGTACAGTAAACAACAGATTTCTGTTTTGAGACAAAGGAAGTGTCATCCTACAATAAACAGCCTTCAAAATAAAACCAAAAAAGGCACTACCTATGAACTTCTGACACATGAAAATTTTCAGCTGAAAACATAATGATCCTAAACTGTCTTGTATTCATTACAGAATTTACTTAGATCTTCCTCTCTTTCAGAAAACTGAGCCAACCACAACCAACATTTTGCAGACAGCCATAGATATATTCATCAGAGTCTGAGTCCAAGCAATTTTCAGTTATGCAACAGGACTGGGGCAGTCACGGGGCAGCCACACATAATGCTGTGGACACTGTGAGGAGGCAGGTTTGCCAATTCCTCGGCAGCTGCAAAGCCTGGATGCCAAGGCCACCAGAGAAACCATAGTTCCTGTTCAGGTTGTTTAATTCATGAAGGGAATGACACAACTTTCAGCTGCTTCTGTGCTTCTCATTGCACCTAACGGAGCCCTGCCTACACGCTTAGTGCCAAAATGTAACTGAAAGGTACTCTAACATTAATAAGCTGTTATTCTTTTTAGACGACTGTATGGGTTAAATACATGAACTGACCTTCCAAATTCAAAATATGTGGAGCTAGCAACACCTGGCTGATTGTAAAGATCTCACAAATACCTGTGGCTATTTACGCTCTTGAAGTGTTGGTATAAAAGAGACCAGCTATTCCAATGTTACTTGTGGCAGATGTAGGCTTTTCCTAACATAACTCTTTCCTGTTTGAAATTCTAACCTATCCCATTTGAAATTTTAACCTAAAAAGTCCCAAAGGATTTAGGATTTAAACAGCTCATGATCTCTTTAGGTGCCTCTCACCCTTTCTGGGTTTGCCTCAGCCTCAGCACCCACATGTTGCTATAGATAATGTACTGAACACATGAGCAGTTGAGCTACAGAGCTCACAAGGGCTCCTTCTGCACCTCCTGCAGAGAAATTCCACCACCTATCTTACTGAGTAGAGTGTCTAATGACACTGAAGTGGTAAACTAAGAAAATGCTTCACCAAATATGATGGTATAATCACAAAAGGAATGTGGAATTCTTAGTTACTGATAATTTTTGAGAACAAATATCTGTAGAACAGATAAAGGAAAAGACTGCATAAGATTACTAAAATTTAATTCTTTCAGCTGGGAAAAGAGCAAACCCTTAAGTCACCGAATGAATAGTACAGCCAACCCAGGACAGACCTGAAGTACCCTGCCAAGCTGGATCTACAAATCCCAAGAGCTGAGATTCTGGCCTCACTGAAACTTTCTGGCCAAGTATCTGCTGACTCGCAAGAGGCCACAGTTCCTCCTGGGAGGCAGTGGCAGCACTTTCCCTCCATCTGCAGGTAGGAACTTCTGCAGCACTCCTGTACCTGTACACCATGAGGCTCTAGGAAATGCCCCTGGAAGTGCCTGTGAGGATGCTGGATGGATGGAGGGATGGATTATGGATGGATGGGTGGGTGAATGGAGGATGGACGGATGGACAGACGGACGGAAGGACTGATGGATGGACGGATGGATGATGGATGGATTACAGCACAACTGGAGTCACAATGCAGACAGTAGTGCTACATATGGACTCTTCATTACATTAGCACATCCACTTTCCTTCCAAAATTTCATGGCCATCAAGCACATAATAAAACTCAAGGAGAATGGGCCAGATACCCACAAGGATTTAGAAAGGATTTAAGGGTTTCTCTGATCAAAAGCAGAAATGAACTGTCTCTTTCCCCTTCTCTCAAACCCAAAGAAGCAGCCTCATGCCTTCAGGATGCCTGAATTCAAACGCTGCCACTCTCTTTAGAGGCTTTGCATGTGCATTAAAAGCTCCCTAGACTATTCTGCTCTCACCCAAGCTCAGGAGTCTCAACACCCTGAGCAGTTCCCACTGGCTTTATGGAAGACTGAGAGGCATGAGGGTTTATGCATTAGCAGACCCTGCAGCAAACTGACCATCCCATTGTTTTTCTAATAAGCTGAGAGGAATCCTGCGCTGTCTCAGGCTTTTACTCCAGAAAAACACAAATAAACAGATGTTTTCTTTGGCTTCCGCACAGTATGTGTGGAAAGGGGACTTTTCCTTATTCCAAACCATTTTTCAGCTTAATGGTTCAGGCTTCCCCTAGCAGGCACCTTGACATAATATGCCACAGAGAAAGGAAATGCAAATGTCAGTTTTCAGCCCTGCTAACTGATTTATGACTTACAAAGCTATATAAAAGCGAGTTCCATGCAAACTAATTCCATATCATTTGCATTGTTCTGCTCTTTAAAAAGCGCGAGGAAGGGAATTTTGCTTGCACACCTCCACGCTAGAAGATTCTCAGCCACATTGCTCTTTGTGGCCTGACCTCCAGCACTTCAGCAGGAGGGTTAAACCCACCCAAATCCCCCAGCTCCTGACACTTTGTGATGGCCAAGCAGCTCCGTTCTGAGCCTGCTCGCCCCATGCAGCTCCTGGGTCCCTGGAGGGTGTAGCCCTGCCCAGGGAAGCAAGCTGTGCGCTGAGACCCTGAGCTTTGTACTCCAAGGACCAGGAGCCGCAATCAGGGAGCCACAGTATTCCTGACTTCTTCAGAGGCTTCCTCAGTTCATGAAAAAATGCTGTGTACCCTACACATCATGGGATTTCCAGGATAGCCACAGGACAAAACCATGGAGAAAATTCCTTAAGGACAAAAGGCAAAGCAAGAACAAATGAAAGTTACTTGGGAAGACGGATTAAATTATCTTATGTATTTTAAACTCTGAACACATATTTACATTGCTCTTTAGGGCAAATTCAGCCATATAAACAGAATAATACAATTTTATACCAATAAAAAAAATCAATCCAAAACACAAGTAAATCTTATTTCAGTTGTAATTTCTTGCTAATTGCCTATATTACAGAGCCACTGTGATCTGTCTTCAAATTTTGTATCACATAAACTGTTAGATACTATTAAAAAATTATGAAATAGCCAGCTGCTAATGAGCACTTTGGAATGCTTTAACATGTACCAAATACTGCTCTCTTTCACTCATTAGGGAAACAACCTCTGCTGCTCACAAAGTTTAGACGTTTGTGTGATAATAGGGAGAAAGAAGAGGGCATCATTTCCAGGTATCCTCTACAGAATGAAACACAATTTTGTAATACTAAGTAAACAACCACGCCACACATTAATAATGTGCTGAAGTGCCAAAAACTGTCTGTGTGCAAACAGTACAGTAGAACTGAACAATGACAGCTTTGTGAATTCCTGGGATACTTCCTAAAGGATGTGAGAATGAATATTTTAAAAAGTGCTCCCTGAATCATCTGATTACATGAGATGAATCACAAGACACATCTAAACAGACTGCATTACAATTTATAACTTACACAGACTTTTTGTGATTTAAATTTTCAACATGCTGAAAAGAAAACCTTTAAAACAAAGCAGTTCTGCAAAATCCCCATAAGCGGCGAGTGTTTAGCTGCTGTGCCAGGCAGCTTGCTTGTCCTTCAGTACCAAAGCCAGGAACAGCCCAGAGACCAGAGACAGGAAAGGCAAGGTTTTTATCCAGTTCTGAGCGCACGCTCGTATGGTCCTCTCCTGGTTAACAACGGGAGGAGGTAGAAACAGAACCTACAACATACTAAAGCACTTGCACAAGTATAATTTGTACAAACACCACTTAGAAACCCCTTGATATCTATGAATTATTGTTATTACACATTTCTTACTCATCTTTTACTACTGCTTGGTAGCTCTGAATCTCTCCTAGATACCTAAATCAGAAATGAAGCCCTTGCAATGGAACAGACACTGACCCTTAGCTGGAATAAACTAACACCTCTTACCTTTGCCAGCACTACCTATGTATTTAGCTCTGCTGAGATGCTGCTGTAGAACTCTCCCCTCATCCTGCCCTGGAGTGAAATGCACAGTGTCTTCCTTGTGGCCACACTGGCAATGCACAGCTTCTCCTTTGCAGCCAGCAACCAGAGCCTCACCAGTGCTCTTGACACCAAATCCTTCGCTTTGATCCAGGCTTCTGGCAGCAGAAATAGCAGCTGCATTGAAAAAGTGGGCAGGCTTTAGCCCATGTTCTTTCCTCTTCTGCTCTGGACTTTGCATAAAGAAATGTAGATGTTTACAGTGACCATGAAGCAAGGGTACTAACCACCAGGCTAGAAACCCAACTGCTGAGTCTCAGTAATTGGCTGCAAGGCTCCAGCCTCAAGAGTCTACTGTATTTTATTTGAATTAATTTATTCCTACTATTACTTATACCTCCTCAAATCACTTTCTGTAATTTCTTCTAGCAGTGTAATGATGATGTTTAGAACAGATCTGTAGACATTGCAATAGTGTGCCATATAACAGACCTCCAGAACACAGGTGTGTCTGCCAAGCTTCACCATTGCTGCCTACATGCTGAACTGCTGCTGCTCAGTCACAGCTTCCTCTGAAGCCTGACAGGAGCTTCTCCCATGTAAGACATTCTTAGCAGGCCATTTGTGAATTAAAATGGCCAGTAGGAAACCTTTTAAGTTCCCACTTATTATAATTGCTTCTTGCTACTGGCCCAATGGAAATCAATACGATAATAACTAATTTAATTTGTCTTGAAGTAGAAGCTGCCTTTCATTCACCTGCAATGAAAATATGGGGGGAGGGCAGACACGGGAGAAAGAGTTCATTGAATAATCACATTTCTTTCCATGAAAATATTCCACCTCTGTTGTGCCCAGCAGCTCCATGACTATGCAATGAAGGCCACTGCATACTGCAGGCTCATTTGGCAGTCATTCCCACAGCCTTTGCACAAAGGAAATGGTGTCCTAAAGTTAATGGGAACTTGGAGGCCAAAACTGCCCCAGAACCACACTCTGAAGTAGGTGACATTGCCTCTCGAGCTGTACAAGTACATGCTGCAAAAGGGAGCTTCAGAGCAGGAAAGGAAAGCTCCTTTCCAGGTAACAAAGGTCCCTGAAGTTCTCATGGGCACCATGGTCCTGAGATAGATTTTAATGAGAAAACACCACTTTCATTAATGTCATAAAGGCCTGTGCCACATCTTAGTTGTAGCATCAAAGGATTTGCATTCAAAGAACTGAAATGCTGCTGATAATCTCAGCAGAACATCAAAATAGCAACCCCTGAGGTGGCTGCAGCCAGCAGAAATGTAATTAGCAGTCTCCAAACACCATACAGGTCGTTACAGCACTTTCTTTACCACTTTACCCGGTGTGGAAAATGTTCCAGGTCTGAGAGGGGAAAAATTAACCACCAGATCACTTCAGCTGGCAGCAGCTTGTTTTCAAGAATCCCATACCAGAGCCCCCTGTATTTACTGGTCTGAGGCACACACATCAGTAACTGGTAATATTTCTATTTCAAATAATATGCAATAGATAATCTACTTTTCTTAGGTTGGCACCAGCAGCACTTTGTCTTCCAGACTGAAATAACATTCCTAGAGTTATTTAAGGCACACATTTTGGGGACAACCACAACAGTTGCTAGGGAAACAGCAAGGTAAGAAAATGGACTGCTATCATGAGGCTAATAAGTCACATCCACATTTATTTCCTTTTCTTTCTACCCCCAAAGGAAACTGTGTACCCATGTAGAATTATGAACATGTGCTTTTAATAAACTCAAGTCTCTCAGAACTGCTGGGAAGCATCTTTAGGTTTTAAGGCATTATGAGAAGAGAGAAGGAGGTGAGGAGAAGGTTTGACTGAGGGCAGGCTTTGAATCCGAGGTGTGCTGTTACCCAGTACAGCAAAGAAAATTACAGTTTAACTTGCTTACAGAATATTTAAACTACACCAACTGTATGAGAGTGTTATGGAATAGTGCCAGGAACTGAGATTTTCAATGGAGTTGAGCAGTTAAGTGAGTAAAAAGTGGATTAGGATCTTTGAAAAGGCCCACATTTCATTGCCATTTTTTCCATTTACCTTATTTGTTTCTTATTCTTATTTGTTACTGAGCACCCCAAATTAATCTATAAACTTTGAATGGAATCAGCTCAGTAAAAATCTTGGAACTGCCCAGAAATGCCCAATCACCTGCTGTGTTACTACTTACCTGTATTTCTGTACATGAAACTAAAATATTACATATTATTTAATTCTTCAGTGCTATCATAGTTTTCAGTAACGAAGAGGAGGGGTTGCACAGCCTATGCCCTTGCCAGCTATCTCAACCTAGTTAAGTCATTCTGACACATCTGTGTCTAATGTGTTCTTAAATATTTCCAATATAATGGACAGTGTTTTTAGGCAACCTATGTTCATTATTTCTGCTAACAAATAGATAATAATTTTCTGAGTGAAATTCAATCTTATTTCCACTTACCAGTTAATCTCGGACAAAGAAAATACACAAAATTATATGAAATTATGCCCCAGGTTATTTATCCCAGACCTTCTCTGGCACATATCTCTTTGTCATAACTTTTTATCCTGTAATTCCAACATTAAACTTTTTTTTTAAACTGATTTTAACATGACAATGTACAGCTCCAGGATCAAAAATTCTCCTAAACACTATGGGAAAAAAGCCATCTTTTTGCCCTGTGTAAGGATAGATGTTTTAAAGTAAAAGAGCATCAGGCTAAAGCTGAAAGTAATTAGTAAATTAAAGTCTGTATGCAAGAGCTGGAAGTATGTCTGAAGAAGCTTGTAAGACATTCTGCCAAAACGGCTGTGCTCTAATGTGATTCTGCCCCTTCAGGTCCCACACAGCACTGCCACCTCCCAGCAGTCACTGCCACCTCCCAGCTCGGGACAGACCAGGAGTGGCCCTCCCTGGGAATGAACGCAGCACCAAGCACGCTGCAGCCAGGACTGCACAGCACAGCAAAGGAACACCTTACACTGACACCACTGTATCCCAGTGCTCTTCTCAGCATGAAAAAAAATTGTATTTTATTTTATTTGGAATCCATTTGGAACTACTCAACGTTTCTCAAAAATGTAAGGATTCTGCATAAAGCCCAAATCATGAATCTGTCCCAGAATGCCTTTTTCAAAACTCAGGCAATATTACTGAGGCAGCTTATAAGATAGCTGAGGAAAGTATTTGCTGCCTCCACCCATGCATCTCAAATATTAAAAAAAGTTGCTGACTGCATATGAAATTTCTTCTTATTCTTACCTCGTTGCAGAAAGAACTGAAAGCAGCTTGTCCCTTCTGTCACAGACATCTTTTTCCCATCTTCTTCAGTAAGACAGAGTCAACGAATCTCTGTTAGGACAGAACAAGAGCAAATATACAGCCTGGACAAAAACCTCAGAAAACTACCTGTAGGCTACAGTTTAAAGGACAGGAAGAGCAGAAGTGTCATTAAAAATCCTCTGTGGGGCTGGCTTGCACACTCCTCGGGAGGAAGAAGAGAACAGTATGAGGAGTCTGCCAACAAGGATTCACTGCGAGGCAGGATGGAAGGGGATGGTGCAGAAGAAATGCAAAGCTTGAAAGACACAGGCAGAGCATTTTTTATTCAGTGTGCAAATTCTCAGCTTGTAATTGAACCCAACTTCCACCAGCAATTATCAGTGAAACCTAAGAGTCAAGTGTCCTCTGTCGTCCTGGAATTGCTGCAGGTAAAGAGTAATCCCCAACAGCACCATCTCAGCATGCAGAGAGCACAGGCCTGTAAGGAACAGTCAAAGCTTTGCCCCTGGGCCCTGCTGGGAAAAAATTCAACCCTGGTGTGGTTTTTTTTGAAAATTTCTAAGAAACACATCAAATATTTCAATAAAAGTTCTTACAGTTATACCACTGAATGGCAAACCAGTAGGAAGTGTAGCCTGTACAATTTGTATCTCATCTATCCGTGAGCTTGCACAGTTATTGAGGGTTGGCTCAGTCTGTCCCAGGCTCTGTCCCACACAGCCACCAGCACTGATCTCCTGAGCACTGCTCAAGCAGAAATAATGTGCCGTGACGGGGCTGAGTGCAGGGATCAGACTGCAAATGGAGAGGGGCAGAAATCGTTATCCTAATTATGCAAGTTTCTAGCTTCTGAGTATTTGGAGAGACAGGAAAGGTACCTGGGAGAGAGAGAGAAAAACCTGCACGTCAGCAAAGCCCCAGGTGCTCCAAGAACCTTTCCTGTGTCTGTCAGTACTGTTAACAGTCCCAAACAGCTGCCACAGGAGGTTGATTTGGCCAATGTTTACTTCAATAGGATGTTGCTTTAGCTGTGTTTCACACCAACACATTTTACATTCGCTTCTGTCAAGATTCCAATAAACTGATTTAAAGGACTCTCAGTGGTGTCTTCATGCTAAGCTTCTCTCTTCTAATTCTTGGAATATTAATTAGCAGCTGCATACACTGGTAATATTGAAAACAAGTTTGGAACTACCAGACAGAAGGAGCAACCGTTTGGAATGATTTGCTTGGGCTTTACAGATCAGCTTTTATCCACTGCAACCAATTGTCCACTCAATGTGATCCATGTCCACGGTACAGTACGAGAGGTTTTTATTGCAATTCACTGTTTTGCTCCTATGTTTGAATTTTATGGGAGGCTCAGGAGGAAGATTTGGAAGAAGAGTGTTCTGCAGTCAAAACACATTGTTGTAAATACTAGTGATCCTTTAAACCATACATGACCAATTTTCCAAATCCCTTAATCCCCTCGTCTGCTCTAGGTTAGTACAGGCTGTGTGACACTGTCCTGCTGTTTGCAAAAATGAGTATCGATGAATGTGAACACTAACTCTATCCATTACCACTTCTGGCTTGGAAAGATTTATACGCAAGCTACACTAGTGAGAAATTCTATTATTCCACAAAGTTGAAACGGAAATAAATCATAAGCTTCAACACAAGGAAGCAAACATAATTCAGGCCACTACCCATGATGTGGGAACAAGATCTTGGAGTAAGAGTATAATCCACAAAGAACTGCTCTACCTGATTCACGGGAGAATGCTATACACTGTATTTACGCTCTGTTTTAAGAGATTTGGATCAAGCCAGAAAGCCTCTGCTCCTTTTTGGTTTGAACACCACAAGAAATAAAGGCTTTGAAAATCAGACTTTAGACCATAGTAGGTTTTCAAAAGTGAGATTTTGGGCAGGCAGTCAATAAGCGGTTGCGTGGTTGTTTTTTAAAGAAATGAAAGCCTAAATCAAAATCATTCCAAGAAATATGCATCCAACAGTTGCACTTCCATAGGTGGCCATGCATTTTCTGATGACCATAAACCAGAGGCTACTGAGAAACTGATACTCAAGTCCTTTACAGAAAGCAGAAGTACTTGAAACACAAAGAAAAGAACTCAAGTCTTGCAAGTCCAAGAAAACTTTCAACGTACACAGAAGCTGCCCTAAGGAAATCAAAAAGTGAATTCTGAAGAAAAGGGTGAAAAGTAGTTGAGGGGGAAAGGAGAAGAAAAGGAAAGGTATTTTATGGGGAAGGAGCAGGAGGAACGAGAAGGAAGTGTGCAGTAGATCCCCTTTAGGTGTCTGTGACTCCTTCAGTGCCCCAGGACAGGCTTCTCTCCCTCCCTGATCCCACAGGGCCTCCCCTGCAGAACCAGGGCCATTCCATCACAGGGCTGGTGCCAGCCAGCCTCAGCCACTGGCCCCTGGCAGCTCCAGCACTGCTTCTCACTGGGGAATGGCCTTCTGTTCTTCTTATTCGTGCATTAAATGGATGCCTAAGAATGCTTGGAGTGCTCTTTTAGAGTCACAGGCACCATTATTTAAAATGTTTGCTCCACTGTCATTCTCCTAAGCCAGTCACATTTTTATACCATATGGCCTCCATGTCTGTGACCTTGGGATGTCTGGGCCTTGCCACATCAGGCTGCAGACAAATACAGCAGAAATTTAGTCTTTGATACACAGATTATATCAAATCAGATGCCATGAAGTATCACATAAGTACCATTCACTGAGTTCTTAAAATAAAAAATATTTAAAATAAAAGTATTTAAAATAAAAAATAACCACAGAAAAACTCCACAACAAAAAACAAAAAACCTTCCAAAAATCCATCACCACCCCAAACCCAAAAATAACTGCAGTTAAAAATAAAGAGTGAAAAACTAAACAGTGGACAAAAACATTCCAAAGATAATTAACCCACGTATAGGGAGTTCTGTCAGCTATTTCAAGAATTAAAAAGACACAAGTTTCTCTGCTTACAAACAGATAACATGAAAAACAATGAATTATTTATATCTCACAGCAAAGGTATTTCTAATCTTATTAGCAACAGAAATATCCTTTTGGAGATCATAATTTATTTACAAGTACAGCAGAGCAGAAATAGCAAAGATGTATACATACAAAAATAATTTTTTTCAAGCACAGGTGGGAAAAATAACCCACTAGAAAGCCTGTTTTGTATTTCCTTCTTGCAGCTAGAAATGTAAGAATTTACCTGTAGTGCATACAGAAGGAAAACTTGGCAAAAGTAAATCTCAATATCATGAGATGGATGTTAAAATAAAAGGAGTGTAATCTATTGATCTTTCACAGATCAAACATGGAAAATAAATTCTTATTGATTTGCCTCAACTCGAAGCCTCGTTAGGATTTTTGACAATGTTCTGACACTTATGTTCAAGAACTGCCAATGTCCCAGTGCTCACTGCAGTGGGCCTGAGAAGCCACCACAGAGCAAGGTTTCCATGCCATTTATGCAAGAAGACATCATTCACCTGCAGCCAGTTTCACATCCTGATGATGAATCCATCACACCCCATCCTTTGAGGTGCCACTGAAGATCACCGGGAAAAGCCAAACCCAGCTTGTAAATGCTGAGCAACAAGGGCAAAATGAGAACTTCCCATTTCCCTGCCAGTGAGGCAGCCCCAAACAGCAGTGAAGGGTCTGCAGATTGCTCAGCGCTCCAGAGCTCTCGTGAGACAGCCCCTGCTGCTCTCTTGTGTTTTATCCAACAGCAGCAGCAGCCTGCAAGCCTCTTAAATTACTTCACACTCAGTTAGGAGCCTGGGCACTTTGATAATGTGTTAAAGACCACTAAAGGTTCCTCCTTTCTCTCTTCACTGCCTTGGTTCTACAGATCCAGAGTGGGTTGAGAATATTTAAGCACTGTCTTAGGGCTTTCAAGAAAGAAATACTAATTAAAATACAGCTAACAAAGCCATCTCAGGTTTGACTTTTAAGCTGGTCCACTTCTCAAAGTGTCTTAAATCTGGCCTAAAAGCATGCTGGAGACACAAAGCTTTGACTGCTCAAGCTCTAATCAGAGAATGGACTTCTTATGGAGATGCTGCTTAGTGCTC